>SSNR01001220.1:0-13913 GCA_006937965.1 Callopanchax toddi
GTCTTTGATGGTCCAAACAGCAAACGTCGCAGATACTAACTTCTCACATGGATGTCCCCGTCACCATTTCCCTCCCGTTTTACTTAAATCCCGTTAACCCACTCCGGTGTGCTGGATGACCAAGTTCTTCCGTTTAAGGACGTTTATATTGTGGTTGAAAAAGGACTTTAGATCTCATTTTCACAAAGTTTATCCAACATGTTTTACCAGAACATGCTTTTTCACCCTTGGTTAAATGAAACCCAGTGTTTTTTGTGTGTGTGGGGCGGCAGCTGTCCGTTGGTTTGTTTCTTCTCACATGTGTCGGTTACATAATATTATTTACCTGTCAACAGGGGTATCACTGTACCAAATACATACTGACTATTATTATGGATCTTTAACACTTTTAATGATGAAGTTTAAGTTGATACATTTCAGCGTCTCAATGTCAAAGAAAGCCATGTGGGGGGTCAACATTGTAAGCTTTGAAACTTCAGCTGTAATCATTGGAGCTGACCAACATTAGGCTCTTATCAGGAGCTAATGACAAATCCACACTTGGACTTGTTGCTTAAAAGAACAAACAGGACTTTCAATTTGGCTCATGGGCCTTGATCTAATGTACGTTTGAGACACGTTTACTTTATCCTGCAAATTGTCCTCATCCACACGTCTCTAACCCAGTTTGTTTGACGTTTAAATGTTTTATTTCTATACGAAGACAACACTTGTTTTGGGGGAATTGAAGTATTGGTTTATGGCAACGGTTACTGCTCACATAAAACAAACAGGTCTTTAAAAATAGATTTCATAGAAGCCAATTTTTTGGGGTTTGTGATTTTCTTCCCTCCTTAAACATTCATGTTGAATTAGATGGTCATACTAAGTTGTTCTTTTGTACTTTCAATGCATCTTGTATTTAATGACCAGGCTAAATATTTGTTCTGTGGGGATTTAAATGAGCTAGTTTCTCTACAAATGTGAACAAAAATAAAGTCAATTTTATGCCTTTAAAACGGTCTCTGATTGTGTTTGAGACTTATATGACACTTAAGACCAAAGATGATTACATTTCACCTCAATTCTCCCTCAACCAGCTGGGTCATAGTATTATATAGTATATAGGTATAGGTGGTATAAGCTAAGCGTGCGGTTCGTTCCCAACCATGAAACCTTAACAACTCCTATCTAGACCCTTCTTTTTTAAAGAACTTAAAAGGCTTTAAAGGAACACTGTGAATTTTCACAAAAATTGTGAAGATTGTTTTTCTTTCTCTTCTCCAGACTGTTGACTTTAAAAGTCCAGCTGGTCCTGGTCTCCTGCTCTATAACCCCTCCATTTCAGCTGTGAAATCCTCGGGGAGGAGACACGGCCTCCTCCCCTACCCACTACTGTGGGAGTGTTCCTTTGATCCAGGTCCCAGGAGCATGTGGGATTTGAACCAGTCACCTTGAGACTGGTGAGTGCGAACTGTCCCGCCACACCACCGAGGCCCTTCACACTCACACTGGTTCTCTTAGACCTTTTCACTCTTTAGTTTGACTCCAGAAGTTTAAAATAGATGATGTCCTGAGTTGTGATCCAGGTCCTCCAGATCTCAAGTCACATGTCTAACAGACTGAGCCATTTAAGCAGACACTGGTAGATCTGTCTCACAGCTTTTCACTCTTTCATTTGATGGATGGAGTGTAAAAGAAGCTGAAGCTGGACTTGAACCCAGATCATCTACAACTCTATCCAGGTCTTTCACAGTCTGAGCTAACTGATCAGGCAGGTCTCCTGCTGCTGTCACAGACCTTTAGACCTCCTAGTAGACTTCTAAAGTCATAGCTTTGGGACTTGGTAGAAGTTTCAGCAAGAAGGTTGCAGGTTCAATCCCCAGATGGACACCGTCCAGATCAGCAGCTCACTGCTCCTCCACATGAGGACGGGTCCAAAGCAGAGAAACCAGTTCCCTCATAAATGATGAATTCTTATTCTAAGAACTTCTCTGAAACAGTGAGGAAATATCTGCTGACTCACCTGCTGAACTCATTGATTCACATCAAGAAACGCTGACTTTGCTGCTTTGGAGGCCAAGTTCTTCTAGATCAGCCCAGAAAATCAAAGGTGTTTCTTTTCTGTAGTGGATGGAAATGGTTTGATTTGAGGACGACCACTTTGATCTGACCTCAATCGTTTCAAAGATTTTGTTGTCTGCAGACTGAAAACCTCCAGCCATAGAATTCAAATTTCAGTGGATGATTGGATTTTTCCTGACATTTAAAGAGAAATTTCAGCTTTTTGATTTGAGATTCCACATAATAAAAGTGTAGAAAGAACGACGGATGTTTTTTCATTTAGAGGAACAAAACTCTAAAAAACAAGTTAAGTCTCTAAATCGCCTGAAGCACAAGTGTTCCTGCTGTCCCCTAATGAAACCTTCATCACATGGGCGTAGATTTGGCATCGATAGAGGGGACATGTTCCCACCAATAATTTGATCCAAGGGTGCAGAAATAATACTGCGTCTCCAATAATACGTGCAGCCCAGTGGACCAGGTGCTGTGTGTGGACAGACCTGTATCCATGGGAAGGGGGTGTACGTGTCTGGACCGACCAGCATGACAGCGTGAGGCCCCCCCCCCCCAAAAAAAAAAAACTTTGCTAAGTTTTAGTTTTCTCTTGAAAAAGTCAGTAAAATCATGTTTTTGCCCAAATGAAACGGCTCTATGGCCGCGGGTCAAGGTTTTTATCGACCCACGGGTCAGAATTTTTAATCACCCCGCGGGTCAAGGTTTTTATCGACCCGAAAAAAAAGACCTGAGTTTAAAAATTTTGAAAACAACCCTAACCCGCAGGTCAAGGTTTTTTTTCGAACCGCAGGTCAGAATTTTTAATCACCCCGCGGGTCAAGGTTTTTAATCGACCCACGGGTCAGGGTTTTAAAAAACACCAGCTGATTAAAAAAACCCTGAGATTAAAAATTTTGAAAAAACCCGCAGGTCAAGGTTTTTTTTCGAACCGCAGGTCAGAATTTTTAATCACCCCGCGGGTCAAGGTTTTTATCGACCCATGGGTCAGGGTTTTAAAAAACACCAGCTGATTTAAAAAAAACCTGAGTTTAAAAATTTTGAAAAAAACCCTGACCCGCGGGTCAAGGTTTTTTTCTACCGGCGGGTCAGAATTTTTAATCACCCTGCGGGTCAAGGTTTTTATCGACCCACGGGTCAGGGTTTTAAAAAACACCAGCTAATTTAAAAAAACACCTGAGTTAAAAAATTTTGAAAAAAACCCTGACCCGCGGGCCAAGGTTTTTTTCGACCAATGGGTCAGGGTTTAAAAAACACCAGCTGATTAAAAAAAACCTGAGAATCAAAATTTTGAAAAAAACCCCGACCCGCGGGTCAAGGTTTTTTTTGACCCGCGGGTCAGAGTTTTTAATCACCTCGCGGGTCAAGGTTTTTATCGACCTGTGTGTCAGGGTTTTAAAAAACACCAGCTGATTAAAAAAAACCTGAGTTTAAAAATTTTGAAAAAAACCCTGACCCGCGGGTCAAGGTTTTTTTCTACCGACGGGTCAGAATTTTTAATCACCCTGCGGGTCAAGGTTTTCATCGACCCACGGGTCAGGGTTTTAAAAAACACCAGCTAATTTAAAAAAAAACCTGAGATTAAAAATTTTTGAAAAAAACCCTGACCCACGGGTCAAGGTTTTTTTTCGACCCGCGGGTTCGAATTTTTAATCACCCCGCGGGTCAAGGTTTTTATCGAATTGTGGGTCAGGGTTTTAAAAAACACCAGCTGATTTAAAAAAACCTGACAATAAAAATTTTGAAAAAAACCCTGACCCGCGGGTCAAGTTTTTTTTTCGAACCGCGGGTCAGAATTTTTAATCACCCCGCGGGTCAAGGTTTTTATCGACCCACGGGTCAGGGTTTTAAAAAACACCAGCTGATTTAAAAAAAACCTGAGTTTAAAAATTTTGAAAAAAACCCTGACCTGGTCAAGGTTTTTTTCGAACCCCGGGTCAGAATTTTTAATCACCCCGCGGGTATAGGTTTTTATCGACCTGTGGGATAAGGTTTTAAAAAACACCAGCTGGTAAAAAAACCAACCCTTTGATTAATTAAAAAAAAAAACCCTGACCCGCGGGTCAAGTTTTTTTTCTACCCGCGGGTCAGAATTTTTCATCACCTCGCGGGTCAAGGTTTTTATCGACCCACGGGTCAGGGTTTTAAAAAACACCAGCTGATTAAAAAAACCCGGAGATTAAAAATTTTGAAAAAACCCTGACCCACGGGTCAAGGTTTTTTTCGAACCGCGGGTCAGAATTTTTAATCACCCCGCGGGTCAAGGTTTTTATCGAGCTGTGGGTCAGGGTTTTAAAAAACACCAGCTCGTCCCAAAAAAAACCTTCGATTAAAAATTTTGAAAAAACCCTGACCCGCGGGTCAAGGTTTTTTTTCGAGCCGCGGGTCAGAATTTTTAATCACCCCGCGGGTCAAGGTTTTTATTGGATTGTGGGTCAGGGTTTTAAAAAACACCAGCTGATCCAAAAAAACCAGAGATTAAAAATTTTGAAAAAAAACCCTGACCCGCGGGTCAAGGTTTTTTTCGACCCGCGGGTCAGAATTTTTAATCACCCCGCGGGTCAAGGTTTTTATCGACCTGTGGGTCAGGGTTTTAAAAAACACCAGCTGATTAAAAAAACCTGAGAATAAAAATTTTGAAAAAAACCCTGACCCGCGGGTCAAGGTTTTTTTCTACCGGCGGGTAAGAATTTTTAATCACACTGCGGGTCAAGGTTTTTATCGACCCACGGGTCAGGGTTTTAAAAAAGCACCAGCTAATTTTAAAAAACACCTGAGTTTAAAAATTTTGAAAAAAACCCTGACCCGCGGGTCAAGGATTTTTTCTACCGGCGGGTCAGAGTTTTTAATCACCCCGCGGGTCAAGGTTTTTATCGACCTGTGGGTCAGGGTTTTAAAAAACACCAGCTGATTAAAAAAAACCTGAGAATAAAAATTTTGAAAAAAACCCTGACCCGCGGGTCAAGGTTTTTTTCGACCCGCGGGTCAGAATTTTTAATCACCCCGCGGGTCATGGTTTTTATTGGATTGTGGGTCAGGGTTTTAAAAAACACCAGCTGGTCCAAAAAAAACCTTCGATTAAAAATTTTGAAAAAAACCCTGACCCGCGGGTCAAGGTTTTTGTTCGACCCGCGGGTCAGAATTATTAATCACCCCGCGGGTCAAGGTTTTTATCAACCTGTGGGTCAGGGTTTTTAAAAACACCAGCTGATTAAAAAAAACCTTTGATTAAAAATTTTGAAAAAAACCCTGACCCGCGGGTCAAGGTTTTTATCGACCCACGGGTCAGAATTTTTAATCTCGCTGCGGGTCAAGGTTTTTATTGGATTGTGGGTCAGGGATTTAAAAAAACACCAGCTGATCCAAAAAAAACCTGAGATTAAAAATTTTGAAAAAAACCCTGACCCGCGGGTCAAGGTTTTTATCGACCTGTGGGTCAGGGTTTTAAAAAACACTAGCTCGTCCAAAAAAACCCTGAGATTAAAAATTTTGAAAAAAACACTGACCCGTGGGTCAGAATTTTTAATCACCCCGCGGGTCAAGGTTTTTATCAACCTGTGGGTCAGGGTTTTAAAAACACCGGCTGATTAAAAAAAACCTTCGATTAAAAATTTTGAAAAAACCCTGACCTGGTCAAGGTTTTTTTTTGAGCCGCGGGTCAGAATTTTTAATCACCCCGCAGGTATAGGTTTTTATCGACCTGTGGGTTAAGGTTTTAAAAAACACCAGCTGGTAAAAAAAACAACCCTTTGATTAATTAAAAAAAAAAAACCCTGACCCGCGGGTCAAGTTTTTTTTCTACCCGCGGGTCAGAATTTTTCATCACCTCGCGGGTCAAGGTTTTTATCGACCCACGGCTAAGGGTTTTAAAAAACACCAGCTAATTTAAAAAAACACCTGAGTTTAAAAATTTTGAAAAAACCCTGACCCGCGGGTCAAGGTTTTTATCGACCTGTGGGTCAGGGTTTTAAAAAACACCAGCTGATTAAAAAAAACCTGAGAATAAAATTTAAAAAAAAAACCCTGACCCACGGGTCAAGGTTTTTTTCGACCCGTGGGTCAGAATTTTTAATCACCCCGCGGGTCAAGGTTTTTATCGACCTGTGGGTCAGGGTTTTAAAAAACACCAGCTCATCCAAAAAAAACCTTCGATTAAAAATTTTGAAAAAAACCCTGACCTGCGGGTCAAGGTTTTTATCGACCCACGGGTCAGAATTTTTAATCACCCTGCGGGTCAAGGTTTTTATTGGATTGTGGGTCAGGGTTTTAAAAAACACCAGCTGATCCAAAAAAAACCTGAGATTAAAAATTTTTGAAAAAAACCCTGACCCACGAGTCAAGGTTTTTTTTTTTCAACCCGCGGGTCCGAATTTTTAATCACCCCGCGGGTCAAGGTTTTTATCAACCTGTGGGTCAGGGTTTTTAAAAACACCAGCTGATTAAAAAAAACCTTCGATTAAAAATTTTGAAAAAAACCCTGACCTGCGGGTCAAGGTTTTTATCGACCCACGGGTCAGAATTTTTAATCACCCTGCGGGTCAAGGTTTTTATTGGATTGTGGGTCAGGGTTTTAAAAAACACCAGCTGATCCAAAAAAAACCTGAGATTAAAAATTTTTGAAAAAAACCCTGACCCACGAGTCAAGGTTTTTTTTTTTCAACCCGCGGGTCCGAATTTTTAATCACCCCGCGGGTCAAGGTTTTTATCAACCTGTGGGTCAGGGTTTTTAAAAACACCAGCTGATTAAAAAAAACCTTCGATTAAAAATTTTGAAAAAAACCCTGACCTGCGGGTCAAGGTTTTTATCGACCCACGGGTCAGAATTTTTAATCACCCTGCGGGTCAAGGTTTTTATTGGATTGTGGGTCAGGGTTTTAAAAAACACCAGCTGATCCAAAAAAAACCTTCGATTAAAAATTTTGAAAAAAACCCTGACCTGCGGGTCAAGGTTTTTTTCGACCCGCGGGTCAGAATTTTTAATCACCCCGCGGGTCAAGGTTTTTATCGACCTGTGGGTCAGGGTTTTAAAAACACCAGCTGATTAAAAAAAACCTGAGAATAAAAATTTTGAAAAAAAACCCTGACCCGCGGGTCAAGTTTTTTTTTCGAACCGCGGGTCAGAATTTTTAAACACCCCGCGGGTCAAGGTTTTTATCGACCCACGGGTCAGGGTTTTAAAAAACACCAGCTGATTTAAAAAAAACCTGAATTTAAAAATTTTGAAAAAAACCCTGACCCGCGGGTCAAGGTTTTTTTCTACCGGCGGGTCAGAATTTTTAATCACACTGCGGGTCAAGGTTTTTATCGACCCACGGGTCAGGGTTTTAAAAAAGCACCAGCTAATTTAAAAAAACACCTGAGTTTAAAAATTTTGAAAAAACCCTGACCCGCGGGCCAAGGTTTTTTTTCTACCGGCGGGTCAGAATTTTTAATCACCCTGCGGGTGAAGGTTTTTATCGACCCATGGGTCAGGGTTTAAAAAACACCAGCTGATTAAAAAAAACTGAGATTAAAAATTTTGAAAAAACCCTGACCCGCGGGTCAAGGTTTTTTTTCGACCCTCGGGTAAGAATTTTTTTATCACCCCGCGGGTCAAGGTTTTTATCGACCTGTGGGTCAGGGTTTTAAAAAACACTGGCTCGTCCAAAAAAAACCTTCGATTAAAAATTTTGAAAAAAACTCTGACCCGCGGGTCAAGGTTTTTTTTCGACTCTCGGGTCAGAATTTTTTTATCACCCCGCGGGTCAAGGTTTTTATCGACCTGTGGGTCAGGGTTTTAAAAAACACCAGCTGATTAAAAAAAAACCTTCGATTAAAAATTTTGAAAAAAACCCTGACCCGCGGGTCAAGGTTTTTTTTCGAACCGTGGGTCAGAATTTTTAATCACCCCGCGGGTCAAGGTTTTTATCGACCTGTGGGTTAGGGTTTTAGAAAACTCAGATTTGTTTGAGCAAAGGAGAAGGCAGACTGTAGATGTCCCTTTAAGTCTTTTAGATACTTCTCATTAGTGTGAGCTGGAACAGCTTCACAGTCTCTAGGCCCATAGAGCAGGTGAAGTGGGAGTGTCATCTGCCTACCGGTCATCATCTCGAAAGGAGAGACACCTGTAGACTCGTGGGGCGTGGCTCTGATAGCCATCAGCGCCAACGGAAGTTTCACATCCCAGTCACTGTGGTTGGCTGATACATATTTCTTTAAGATAGAAACCACTGTGCGGTTCGCCCTTTCAACCTGGCCAGACGATTCGGGGTGGTAACCAACGTGGAAGTTGGCCTTCACGCCTAACATCTGCCACAGGTGTTCCATCACTTCAGAGGTGAAGTGAGTACCCCTGTCGGAGTTAACCTGAGAGGGCAGGCTAAACCTGGAAAAGATGTGATTCATCAGCAGCACGGCGGTGTTTTGAGCCGTGTCTGTGGTTGCAGGCAGACACTCCACCCATTTAGTGAACGCACAGGTTACAGTCTTAAAGTACTTATTACCCCTACTGGATTTTGTGAGGGGGCCCACCCAATCAAACTGCAGGTCGGACCAAGGTGAAGATGGTCCCCTGGATTAAAGAGGGGCTCTGTGGTTGGGGTTTGAGGGCTGATGTTGACCACAAACCAGACAACCCTGAATGTAATCTGTGATGTCCCTGCGCATCAATGGCCAGAATCCAATTCGGGCCAAGGCACTGAACGTAGCCTTGACACCTTTGTGTCCAGCGGACGGAGAATCATGAGCCTGAGAGATCATTTCTCCCCATAGTGGAGGCGGCACCACGAGGACAGGTGAAGAGGGAGGCCTAGCCACGTGCATAAGCACCCCCCTTTCCATCCTCAAAGTGGCTCTAACACGAAAGAGAAAACGAAGTTCAGGTATAGAGTCGAGGTCGGCTGGAGAGGGCTGAGAAGTTTTTGGATCAGCCAGAAACAGGATCATCCTGCTGATAGCACGGTCCTGGTCCTGGAGAGAGACAATGTCATTTTCAGAGACAGCTGGAGTGACAGAGACAAACCCATCCGACGGTTGGTCGGAGGACGTCTTGGCGGCTTGAGCTCGCGTCACCACGCACACCTCTGCAGGTGCACGTGAAGGAGAAGTGTCAATCTCAGGGAGCCCCTGGGAGTCAAAGTACCATGGCGTGCCGCAGTGGGCTTCCTGTTTAGCCAACGAGTCGGCAAAGTCATTCTTTTTTTTGTCCATCCCAGGGGTCTTTGAGTGACCTTTGACCTTGTGCCAATAAATGTGCATGTTGTTTGAGGTCACTAAGGCATCGCAGGCGACAAAGAGGTCTCTGTGTCTGACAGGTTTCCGGTTGGAGGTCAAGAACCCATTACTTTTCCACGAGGGAAAGTGACGAGCATAGTCGGAGTCGGTGCGAATCACCAGGTTGCGAACGCCTCGGTTCGCTGCCGCCTGGAGAACAATCAGAATCCCAGCCACCTCCGCATATTGCGAAGACTGGGGTCCCAATCTATAACACCAAGATTCTTCTTTGTCATCATCAAGCCACACTACACCCACGCCAGAGCTTCTGTCTTTGTCATGGCGAAAGGAGCTGCCATCGACGTAGGCCGTGGTCATTCCCTCACAGAGGGTTTTGTCAAAGTAATGGTGATTGGGGTTCTCCAGAACCCTTGGACTCACTGGAGGCGGGACAGCCGTACCAGAGTCGTCAGAACAATGTTGGCAGGCAGCCAACCCCGTGCCAAGAGCGTTGCTTTTGTTAAGATTATAGCGCACCTCGATGTCGAAGATTTGCAGCGCTAAAAGCCAAGAAGCAATGCGTGCATTAGTCACCACACCATCTCTGAGGCGTTGACTGTTCAAGAAGGTCACGGGCTGGTGTTGAGTCTCAATGATGATCTTCTGGCCCCCAATGAAGTTGGAAAAGTGTTTAACTGCCCACATGGTGGACAGCAGGGCGTTCTCACAGTCAGAGTATTTTAGCTCTGGACCAGTCAGGGGCCTACTAGCGTAGGCTACGACACGCTTGTCGCAGTCGTGCTGTTGGTACAGACCAGCGCTCAAGCATTGGGTAGAGAAACCCACCTCCAGATGGAACTCTTTGTTACAATCGGGAAGAGCAAGGCAGGGAGCGGAGCACAACGCGGCCCTGAGTGACTCCATGGCCTACTGTTGTTGTTCTGTCCACTCAAAAGGCACATCTCTCTTTAGCAGTTTGTTTAGCGGTCGCGCTAACTCTGCATAATTTCCCACAAACTGGCGGGAGTAGTTGCACACCCCAAGAAAGCTCCGAAGTTCAGTGACATTCGTTGGAGCCTTAATGGTGGTGACACCTTGTATCCGACCCAGCTGTGGCTGCACCCCGTGTGGTCCCACACGGAGGCCAACGAACTGTACCTCAGATCTGCACCATTGACCCTTTGAGACAGAGATTTTTGCACCTGCCGCTGTTAGCTGACCCATGACGTGGTCCAGCTCGGTCAGGTGTTCATCTAAAGATGGTTGTCCAACCAGAATGTCATCGACATAGATGATGGTTCCGCGCTGACGTGCGTCGGGACATGCCTTGTTCAAGAAGATGTTAAACTCAGAGGGAGAGTTAGAGTAGCCAAATGGGCACCGTGTGAAGGTGTATTGGCGGTTGGCAAAGGTGAAAGCCAACTTGTGCTGGTCGGATTCATGGACCGGTATAGTCCAGAATCCAGAAGCAATGTCAAGAGTAGAAAAGTACTTAGCCTCTCTTACCTTTGGGAGTTCCTGATCCAGGCGGATCGATGGCCACCGAGACAGCGAAACCTGTTTGTTTAGTTCTCAGTAGTCGATGGTCAGTCGCCATTTCCCGTTAGGTTTCTTAACAGGCCACAACGGCGCAGAGTAGGTGCTGTTACAGGGTCGAATGATACCCTTCTCCAACAGGTTGTGACGTTACACATCATCAGTCAAGCCTGGGGAAAGGGTAATAAGACATAATTAGGATGCAGTTTAAGTTTTAATGCATTTCTGTGATTTTCTCTGTCATTCTCCATTTGTCTAAAGATAAAGAATGAATTATTAGAAATTTATTTAAAAACAATACATTCAATCTACAACTACAAACAAGAACTTAGATAACACTTGTCCTGTGTTACTTGCCTCTGAGTGTGACACTGCTCCTGCTAACACTTTCCAAAGCTGCTGGGAGCTGTCTGCTAGCCTCTTTGCTTTGTGGAGACTGATCTTCAGTGGACCTGGCTTTACTTCTTTCCTGCTCAGGTCTTTCCACACACAGGCCTGTGATGTCACTGCTGTCTTCTCTGTTTTTCCCCATCCTAACACAGAGCTCAGGGTGACAGACAACATAATTGTATGCATCTAGTGATTTGTAAGCATGTAGCTTCTCTCAGGTACTTACTGGGCCTCTCCACTAAATACATACATATATCGGGTCACTGGATATCTGGCCACGCAGCTTCATCATCCACCCATTCCGTAATGCTTACAGGGATCCGGGAGTCTGTTGTCGTTCGTTAAAGTGAGTTTTCTAATATAATTTTCAAGATTTGTCAGCGACAATCCCACAGCGTAGCTTGTCAAAGCCTGACAGGACGCCATGTTCCGTTGCCAGGGTGCGCGCGCATTCTCGTGTACGTCATACTGTTTACAAACAGTAAATGGGTCTATAGTCACAGCAAAAAAAGAGGCAGATCCGAGTTGTCTGGTGCTTCAACAAAAACACAGGAGGTGTTACAAACCAGCCCTTTTTGTTATGAGGATGAGGTGAGTCTTGAGAAGTGGGTTCCAATATTTATTATATGGACCGCCCAAAAGTTAAAAAGGAAATTACAAAAATCGCCCCAGGGTCGGTAGGACTAACACAAAGATACTAAACACAAACCCTGGCTGAACAAACCAAACAAAATCCAGAAAACCTGCCAGCAGGGGGAGGGAGAAGACTAACACAAATACCTATTAAATACCAAAAAAAAGGAACTCCAACCATGAAAAGAAAACACAGGATCGACCTCCCCCAGATCTGGCAAAGAAAAGAGAAAGAAAATAAGTTATTTACAATTATCATTTACACTAAACGCTAACTGGTTGTGTTCTTCTTGAGTAATCAAAACAACTCTTATGTCCTTAACTTAGAGAGAGCTTTACATCAGCACTCTGAGCCATGTTTAACAAGAGGCTGTTACGATCTCCCATCTTCAGCACCCGATCGTTCCTCCTGTCAGCTCCAGCTGACGCTGACAGCTCCTGGCTCCGCCCCCTGTCTCCAGAGCAACGCGCCGGGCTCGCACAGCTGCAGGAAATTCCGCTATCAGCTCGGCGTGGTTAAAAGCAGGGAGCGGTCAGCCATTCAGGGGAAAACTGAGCAGACTGGTTCTGGCGTGTGGTTCTCCCCCCCTTGGTTGCTGACCCATTTTGGCATTTTGGTATTTCGATCTCCATTTCGCGTCGTAGTCCGGCAGTTTTGTTTAGTTTATTAGTATTCGTATTTACCTGCCGTTTTCTGTGTAGCGTTATTTTGCCACAGACTCTTTTTGTTATTTATAGCGTTTATCGCCTCCCTTAGTTAGTTATAGACTCCTGTAGTACCTTTTTGTTTCTTTGTTAGTTACCGTTCGGTACTTATAGCGTTTATCGCCTTCTTTAGTTCTTTCTAGTCTCCCTTCGTTAACATATCCCTTAAACTTTTTACAGAACCTCTTAGAGAGTGTTCTTAGTTAGGCCATTTTGTTTTATTAGTTTAGTTAGGGTTTTTTTCCCCTTTAGGGTGATTTTTCATTAAGGAGCGATTTTTAGTTCGTCTTCCTTTTTGCAGCCCCTCCTTCTGCCTGATCTATAATAATAAAATATCTTAATAATCTGTACTTTGTGTTTTTGGCCTTTTGTGTTAGTCCTCTTTATTGTACATCTCCTAGACCCTTTCAGGGGACGTAACAGAGGTTCAGTGATCAAAACACAACTCAGGCTGTTTAAACACAACTGTTCGCATTATAGCTATTTAGCTCTGAGGACTCCAATCACAGATCTACAAGCTCCAGTTTCAAACACATTCAAAAACATCCATCGAAAAATATTTAATGGTACCCAGCCCTACATGTGACAAGTTATTACTCTGAAAAAAACTTCTCACAAGTTTTACATGAATATGGCTTTTTACCTGTGAGTTCTCATGTGGTAAGTTAAAGATCCTTTTTGACTGAAACGTTTTCCACAGGTCTTACATGAGAATGGTTACTCACCTGTGTGAGTTCTCATGTGATTAGTTAAGTTAATACTCGAAGACAAACATTCCCACAGGTCTTACATGAGAAAGGTTTCTCACCTGTGTGAGTTCTCATGTGATAAGTTAAGCAACTCCTCACAGAAAAACATTTCCCACAAGTTTTACATGAAAAAGGTTTCTCACCTGTGTGAATTCTCAAGTGACGAGTTAAGGTATTCCCTTGAGAGAAACATTTCCCACAAGTTTTACATGAATATGGCTTCTCACCTGTGTGAGTTCTCATGTGGGTGGTTAAATGTCCTTTTTGCATGAAACTTGTCCCACATGTCTTACATGAGTGAGGGTTCTGACCTGTGTGAGTTCTCATGTGGCTAGCTAAATGTCCTTTTTGCATGTAACTTTTTCCACAGATCTTACATGAGAAAGGCTTCTCACCTCTGTGACTTTTCAGTTCTAGACTGTCTACGTCTTTTCTGTTATCTTTGGTTTATGGACGTGTTTTCATGTGTTTCAGTTCTTCATCTTTGTCTGATTCATCGTCTTTATTTCTGCTTCTTTCCTGGTTCTGGATGTCAGCTTCAGCAGGGTTGTGAGAAAGGGGCTGGTCCCTGTTTGCTTCTGGTTCACTGCCGTCTCTTCCTTCAGAAGGAGTCAATGTAAAGGTATCAGTCTCCTGCTGCAGCGCAAACTGCTG
>SSNR01001223.1:0-21910 GCA_006937965.1 Callopanchax toddi
CCGCCTAGCCAGCCAGATCAGCCGAATCAACCCGAGCAATCAATGGAGTGACGAACCCCGGTTGAAATCAACAGGACAGCTTCTAATGAAGAGATGAGGAGCTTAACACAACACACAGGACAGGATGGAGACAGAAAGGTGAGTTTTAGTCTTTTAAGTTAAATTCAGTTTCCCCACTCTAAACTTTCTCTCTTTGTTATTGTTGCAGATGAAGAGGACACGTTGGAATCATCAGGACAGCTTCTGATGAAGAGACAAGGAGCTTAACACAACACACAGGACAGGATGGAGACAGAAAGGTGAGTTTTAGTCTTTTAAGTTAAATTCAGTTTCCCCACTCTAAACTTTCTCTCTTTGTGATTGTTGCAGATGAAGAGGACACGTTGGAATCATCAGGACAGCTTCTGATGAAGAGACAAGGAGCTTAACACAACACACAGGACAGGATGGAGACAGAAAGGTGAGTTTTAGTCTTTTAAGTTAAATTCAGTTTCCNGAGGCACACATCTATGGAGCAGTGAGGGAGGAAGGAGACGCCCGCCTAGCCAGCCAGATCAGCCGAATCAACCCGAGCAATCAATGGAGTGACGAACCCCGGTTCGTGACTGGGCTTGGCCGCCCCTCCCACTCACTCTCGCGCTGCACTTGGTAAATGTGTCTGAAGCTTGGAGCTCGACTTCCCTACGTTTCTCCTTTTTTGAGCTTGTTTGGAGGTTCACGCAGGGGAGCGCAGCTACTGGTACACCGAAGGATGGTCGTCGATGGGGTTCCTCGTCCGACCGCTGCCACCGGGCGCAGAGCTTCGTGAGGCACACATCTATGGAGCAGTGAGGGAGGAAGGAGACGCCCGCCTAGCCAGCCAGATCAGCCGAATCAACCCGAGCAATCAATGGAGTGACGAACCCCGGTTCGTGACTGGGCTTGGCCGCCCCTCCCACTCACTCTCGCGCTGCACTTGGTAAATGTGTCTGAAGCTTGGAGCTCGACTTCCCTACGTTTCTCCTTTTTTGAGCTTGTTTGGAGGTTCACGCAGGGGAGCGCAGCTACTGGTACACCGAAGGATGGTCGTCGATGGGGTTCCTCGTCCGACCGCTGCCACCGGGCGCAGAGGCACACATCTATGGAGCAGTGAGGGAGGAAGGAGACGCCCGCCTAGCCAGCCAGATCAGCCGAATCAACCCGAGCAATCAATGGAGTGACGAACCCCGGTTCGTGACTGGGCTTGGCCGCCCCTCCCACTCACTCTCGCGCTGCACTTGGTAAATGTGTCTGAAGCTTGGAGCTCGACTTCCCTACGTTTCTCCTTTTTTGAGCTTGTTTGGAGGTTCACGCAGGGGAGCGCAGCTACTGGTACACCGAAGGATGGTCGTCGATGGGGTTCCTCGTCCGACCGCTGCCACCGGGCGCAGAGGCACACATCTATGGAGCAGTGAGGGAGGAAGGAGACGCCCGCCTAGCCAGCCAGATCAGCCGAATCAACCCGAGCAATCAATGGAGTGACGAACCCCGGTTCGTGACTGGGCTTGGCCGCCCCTCCCACTCACTCTCGCGCTGCACTTGGTAAATGTGTCTGAAGCTTGGAGCTCGACTTCCCTACGTTTCTCCTTTTTTGAGCTTGTTTGGAGGTTCACGCAGGGGAGCGCAGCTACTGGTACACCGAAGGATGGTCGTCGATGGGGTTCCTCGTCCGACCGCTGCCACCGGGCGCAGAGGCACACATCTATGGAGCAGTGAGGGAGGAAGGAGACGCCCGCCTAGCCAGCCAGATCAGCCGAATCAACCCGAGCAATCAATGGAGTGACGAACCCCGGTTCGTGACTGGGCTTGGCCGCCCCTCCCACTCACTCTCGCGCTGCACTTGGTAAATGTGTCTGAAGCTTGGAGCTCGACTTCCCTACGTTTCTCCTTTTTTGAGCTTGTTTGGAGGTTCACGTAGGGGAGCGCAGCTACTGGTACACCGAAGGATGGTCGTCGATGGGGTTCCTCGTCCGACCGCTGCCACCGGGCGCAGAGGCACACATCTATGGAGCAGTGAGGGAGGAAGGAGACGCCCGCCTAGCCAGCCAGATCAGCCGAATCAACCCGAGCAATCAATGGAGTGACGAACCCCGGTTCGTGACTGGGCTTGGCCGCCCCTCCCACTCACTCTCGCGCTGCACTTGGTAAATGTGTCTGAAGCTTGGAGCTCGACTTCCCTACGTTTCTCCTTTTTTGAGCTTGTTTGGAGGTTCACGCAGGGGAGCGCAGCTACTGGTACACCGAAGGATGGTCGTCGATGGGGTTCCTCGTCCGACCGCTGCCACCGGGCGCAGAGGCACACATCTATGGAGCAGTGAGGGAGGAAGGAGACGCCCGCCTAGCCAGCCAGATCAGCCGAATCAACCCGAGCAATCAATGGAGTGACGAACCCCGGTTCGTGACTGGGCTTGGCCGCCCCTCCCACTCACTCTCGCGCTGCACTTGGTAAATGTGTCTGAAGCTTGGAGCTCGACTTCCCTACGTTTCTCCTTTTTTGAGCTTGTTTGGAGGTTCACGCAGGGGAGCGCAGCTACTGGTACACCGAAGGATGGTCGTCGATGGGGTTCCTCGTCCGACCGCTGCCACCGGGCGCAGAGCTACGTGAGGAACACATCTATGGAGCAGTGAGGGAGGAAGGAGACGCCCGCCTAGCCAGCCAGATCAGTCGAATCAACCCGAGCAATCAATGGAGTGACGAACCCCGGTTCGTGACTGGGCTTGGCCGCCCCTCCCGCTCACTCTCGCGCTGCACTTGGTAAATGTGTCTGAAGCTTGGAGCTCGACTTCCCTACGTTTCTCCTTTTTTGAGCTTGTTTGGAAGTTCACGCAGGGGAGCGCAGCTACTGGTACACTGAAGGAAGGTCGTCAATGGGGTTCCTCGTCCGTCCGCTGCCACCGGGCGCAGAGGCACACATATATGGAGCAGTGAGGGAGGAAGGAGACGCCCGCCTAGCCAGCCAGATCAGCCGAATCAACCCGAGCAATCAATGGAGTGACGAACCCCGGTTGAAATCAACAGGACAGCTTCTAATGAAGAGATGAGGAGCTTAACACAACACACAGGACAGGATGGAGACAGAAAGGTGAGTTTTAGTCTTTTAAGTTAAATTCAGTTTCCCCACTCTAAACTTTCTCTCTTTGTTATTGTTGCAGATGAAGAGGACACGTTGAAATCAACAGGACAGCTTCTGTTGAAGAGACAAGGAGCTTAACACAACACACAGGACAGGATGGAGACAGAATGGTGTGTTATGGAGCAGTAATTGTGGAAGGAGATGCCCTCCTAGCCAGCCAGATCAGCCGAATCAACCCGAGCAATCAATGGAGTGACGAACCCCGGTTCGTGACTGGGCTTGGCCGCCCCTCCCACTCACTCTCGCGCTGCACTTGGTAAATGTGTCTGAAGCTTGGAGCTCGACTTCCCTACGTTTCTCCTTTTTTGAGCTTGTTTGGAGGTTCACGCAGGGGAGCGCAGCTACTGGTACACCGAAGGATGGTCGTCGATGGGGTTCCTCGTCCGACCGCTGCCACCGGGCGCAGAGGCACACATCTATGGAGCAGTGAGGGAGGAAGGAGACGCCTGCCTAGCCAGCCAGATCAGCCGAATCAACCCGAGCAATCAATGGAGTGACGAACCCCGGTTCGTGACTGGGCTTGGCCGCCCCTCCCACTCACTCTCGCGCTGCACTTGGTAAATGTGTCTGAAGCTTGGAGCTCGACTTCCCTACGTTTCTCCTTTTTTGAGCTTGTTTGGAGGTTCACGCAGGGGAGCGCAGCTACTGGTACACCGAAGGAAGGTCGTCGATGGGATTCCTCGTCCGACCGCTGCCACCGGGCGCAGAGGCACACATCTATGGAGAAGTGAGGGAGGAAGGAGACGCCCGCCTAGCCAGCCAGATCAGCCGAATCAACCCGAGCAATCAATGGAGTGACGAACCCCGGTTGAAATCAACAGGACAGCTTCTAATGAAGAGACGAGGAGCTTAACACAACACACAGGACAGGATGGAGACAGAAAGGTGAGTTATGGAGCAGTGATTGTGGAAGGAGATGCCCTCCTAGCCAGCCAGATCAGCCGAATCAACCCGAGCAATCAATGGAGTGACGAACCCCGGTTCGTGACTGGGCTTGGCCGCCCCTCCCACTCACTCTCGCGCTGCACTTGGTAAATGTGTCTGAAGCTTGGAGCTCGACTTCCCTACGTTTCTCCTTTTTTGAGCTTGTTTGGAGGTTCACGCAGGGGAGCGCAGCTACTGGTACACCGAAGGATGGTCGTCGATGGGGTTCCTCGTCCGACCGCTGCCACCGGGCGCAGAGGCACACATCTATGGAGCAGTGAGGGAGGAAGGAGACGCCTGCCTAGCCAGCCAGATCAGCCGAATCAACCCGCGCAATCAATGGAGTGACGAACCCCGGTTCGTGACTGGGCTTGGCCGCCCCTCCCACTCACTCTCGCGCTGCACTTGGTAAATGTGTCTGAAGCTTGGAGCTCGACTTCCCTACGTTTCTCCTTTCTTGAGCTTGTTTGGAGGTTCACGCAGGGGAGCACAGCTACTGGTACACCGAAGGATGGTCGTCAATGAGGTTCCTCGTCCGACCGCTGCCACCGGGCGCAGAGGCACACATATATGGAGCAGTGAGGGAGGAAGGAGACGCCCGCCTAGCCAGCCAGATCAGCCGAATCAACCCGAGCAATCAATGGAGTGATGAACCCCGGTTCGTGACTGGGCTTGGCCGCCCCTCCCACTCACTCTCGCGCTGCACTTGGTAAATGTGTCTCTAGCTTGGAGCTCGACTTCCCTACTAGGGATGAGCCGGATATCCGTTTCAGACGAGTATCGGTACGGATAATGCATATTTTCCGAATATGAGCATCATCCGAGTGAAACACGTTATTATCTGTGCTCGGGCTGAAGGAAAGTCCTGATTGGGTAACTGTCTGACTGTCCTCTGTTCGCGCTCTCTGCCCGGCAATCACACAGACCGCCTAAGGAGACGCGCACCTGGACCAGGGCCAGGTGTAGTGGGCGCTGCGCGTATCTGAGCAGACGCAGGGTGCCCATGAGAAGATCCTGCAGCCCGCGACAAGCTCGGGACCTGCAGGGCCTCCTGAAATGGACCAAACTAGTGTGTGGTTTGGAGTTGGTTCGGCTTGGAGGAGGAGGAGGAGGAGGAGGCGGCGGGGGGACAGGCGATCGCTGCGGCTCTGCGTCAACCAGACTGGCTCTGGTGGACCCGAGCGTTTCCTGGTGGACTAGCGTTGGTCCAGACTTTTTAAAACTCATACTTTGATCTGACCGGTCCATAAAACCAGATCAGCGGGCATCTCACAGGATCTTTCATCTTGCGTGATGAGCATTTGGATAAAAAAAAAGGTCAGTGTAAAAACTCGTCAGCTTAACTCGATTTTTTTTTCTCCAGTCACTCCTCCTCTCTTTGACTCAGGGACGAAGGTCCCGTTATCTGATCACGCGTCCGTCCTGTAAACTCTGCGGGGCTCGTGCCTCTCATTATAATAAAGTGAACGGGAGCGCGCGTCACAGCTGTGTTTCCCAGCATAAACTGACAGCTTAAAATTCAACAAATCAAACATCAACACTAAAAACACATATATCTGTCAGTGACTTTATCAGAGGGTTACAGTTGTTTTCAGAGACTCATATTAAATACTAAATACCCCAAAAGTAGTTTTACTAAAACATGATGACAGAGTCCTGCATGCTGTAAAATAAACAGTAGAGAAATAAAGTCATTTTTAGGCAGATTTAATCCATTACAGATAAACTGGATGCTACAATCACTTTTTGACAGGTGAAAAAATCAGTTTGAAGTTGATGTAAAAATACAGTTGATGCTTTAATCAGGTCACCTGTAAACTAAATCTAATCCTTTATTGTCAGGTGGACAGATGAGAGTTTACAGTAAAACTATTAAAACAGGGTGAGCCTTAGTAAACAGCTGCAGTCCTGGCAGATACATTTGCTTTAGTGTTAAAAATGTTTGATTGGACCAAATTCAACCTGCTAATTTTATCAAACATCAATGAGCTCAGATTTCAAATGGTCTGGTGAGTGTTGGGTGGGTTTGTGCAAATCGCCCTGTGGTGATTTTTTCCAATGATAAAGTGTACCTTGGCTCCAAAAAGGTTGAAAAACCCAGCCTTTAATATTGTGATCAAAAACATTGAATCTCAATTCTGAGGCTGCTCTGTAAATAGTTTTCAAATAAACAAAACATATAGCTAATTCTGATCAATCCATATCAATTTCAGACTTAAAATAATGTACCCATGTAAGCCATGCCCACTTCAGGGTAAACCACACCCACTTCCGGGGCAAGCCCCGCCCGCTTCCGGTTTAGGCACTGCCCACTCCGAGTACAGATACGGATACAGATAATTTAGATGGTTGAACAGATACAGATAATGCTGTACTCGCTCATCCCTATGTGGGACACTGGGTCACAGGTGTCGATCGTCGGGTCAAACTGGAAAAGAAACCACCTACCAGACACCAAGGTGAGACCAGTGAAGGAGTTGCTGGAAGAGGGAGCGTTGGATCTGTCAGCTGCAAATGGAACAGAGATTCCATATGAGGGATGGATTGGAGTTGAGTTCGCTCTGACTCAATACTCAGTGTCTGGAATGAGTGATAAACCAGTCCTGGTACCAATTCTGGTTGCAAGCAGTGACCTTGAACGCCCCATCATTGGATTTAACGTGATTGAGGAACTGGCTCTGCTGAATAATACAACTGGAAAACATTTTTCCTCAAGTCATATGATTCAGAGACTGTGTTCTGCGCTGGAAGTGGGGCACAAAACTGCTAGGGCTGTTCTGTCAATTTAAAAAAAACAAATACCTGAAAACCACCCCCACATCGTTCGACTAGGGAAACGGCCAGTAACTATACCAACGAACCAAGTAATGGAAGTGGAATGTGGCCAGCTAAATAAGAAAATGTGGTGTGGTTCACATCTGGTGCTGGAACCAAATCAGGAAGCCCCTTGGCCTGCTGGACTAACAGTCAGAGAACAACTAATCCAGGTACCTCAACAGGATGATTGTAAGATTTGACTGTTGAAAGCTTAACCAACCATGATGTTGTGTTGTGTAGTCGCACTACACTCGGCTGGTTACACGAGGTCGACTCAGTTCATCCAGTGGAGACGAGGACCATGGAGGGTCAAACACCAATGTCATCAAACATTAGCACCACACTGCAGACTGAGCAGTCTAGCCAGCCACCACAGGGTGAACCCTGGGATCCCCCTGTGGACTTAAGCCACCTGTCTGAAAACCAGCAACTACAAGTAAAGCAGATGCTCAGAGAGGAGTGTGATGTTTTTGCAAAAGATGATTGGGACACAGGGATGATCAAAGATTTAGAAATGGACATACAGCTCAAAGATAACATCCCAGTGCAAAAAACATACAATGCAATTCCCCGACACCTCTACCAGGAAGTAAAGGCACACATACAGGACCTACTTAACCAAGGCTGGATTCAAAAGTCCTGTTCATCATACTCCTCACCTGTAGTGTGTGTCAGGAAGAAAGATGGGCTCCACACTGTAACACGGGAACCAAACAGTGTTTTGTTTGTGTGTGTGTGTGAGCGTCACTGGGACGCTAGGTATGAACCCTGCCTCCCTCCTCGTCATCCAGCCTTAATACTTATTGTGTAGCCCATTTGGCTGATTTTATTGTCTGCGCCTTCGCAGGAGGCTGCTGTTCTGTTTCCCTGTTGTTTTTATAGAAAGAACATAGCTGATGACCGGCGGTGAGTGGAGGACAGCTGGACGCCGCTGCCTGGTGGGTGTGGCAGCCCTTGCTCCGGGGGACCTGCAGCGTCAGAGTCGCGGACCAGACTCCCCAGCTGGACTCGGTCCTCATGAGAGTACAACCAGGCACTTCAGCGAGTGGGACCATTTACCCTCCTCCACGCCAGGAGAGGAGCATTCTCCTGTTTCATTTTAGTTTGACAGCCTGTTGTGGCTTGAAGAGCAACAGGCTGTCTGTATTTTAAATGTCTTTTAATTCAGTTTCTTGTTTTTAACATTTTGTTTTCTTTTCCCTATAGGCTGAGAGCTGCCCGTGCTGACTATAGGCCTTGGTGGTGGGAGTTCTTCACGTGTGTGTGTGTGACCTTCACTCTGCACATCCTGGATGCTTGTCACTGTGTTTGGGGTGCGTTTAGTTTGTGGTTTATTTGGCCTATGTGACCTTGGGTAAGCCTCAGCCTATTTGCTTTTACTTAGTATCTTTTTAACTCAATAAAGCATGTTCAAATCTTGATTCCACGTCTCCTGCCTATCTTGTAGAGTGGACCTGGCGTGTCCTCCTTTTCAAGAGTTCCTGGGGTGAAATTCCCCAGGTGGCGTTGCCTTTTTAATGAAGTTTTTAACCCGCCGTGCTACATAACTTTTGTCCATTTTGGGGTCATTAACAGGACAAAGGACCCAGTGATCTGGACCAGGGACTTACCTATAACCTGGACCAGGGTCTGACCTATAACCTGGACCAGGGTCTGACCTATAACCTGGACCAGGGTCTGACCTAACCTGGACCAGGGTCTGACCTATAACCTGGACCAGGGTCTGACCTATAACCTGGACCAGGGTCTGACCTATAACCTGGACCAGGGTCTGACCTAACATGTACCAGGGTCTGATCTAACCTGACCCAGGGCCGGATCTAGCCAGCCCCACTAAGGGGGGCAGGAGAATATCAGGGGGGGCGAGTCTGGACATGATAAGAATGTTTTGGTCATCACATCCCCCAATCCCTTAAATGCATCAAAAACTAGGCCATCATCATATCAGTTCCTCTATCCATATATTTTCATATTTGATCCCTACCCTCTGAATTTACCCGGGCTTGGGACCGGCACAAGTAGGACACTGGCTGATGCCCTGTTGAGGCTGCATTATCTCTTTATTTTTAGTTTTGTTTTTTGTTCTTTTTTGTGTTTTTTTTTCTTTCTTTCTGTGTCATTTTGTTTTTGTCTTTTATTTGACTTCATTTTATCTTCATTTTTATTTTTTAATCTTATCTATTTAACCCTTATTTTTTGTCTTTTAGATTATTTTTATTTTTTATCTATCTTATCTGAACCTTTCTATTTTGTCTTTTAGATTGTTTTTATCTTTTTTTTAATCTATCTTATATGTGTATTGAACCTATCTTTTGTGTTTTATAATACTTTTGATCTTTTTTCATTTTTATTTGAATGAAAAAATGAATGCAGTGATCCTGATAGATCAAAGAAGGTTTTTGCATATGGCTCTGCTGGCATTGCATTGCATGAACCACTGTCAAGTGCAGTTGGTGGTTATAGCAGTGGATATAAGGAATATTCTTCCCTACCTTCTTCTGCAGTAAGGCCTGAACCCCACTCATGACAGGAGCTCCATCATAGCACTGACTGATTATTTCAGCTGCACTATAGCCTGATTCAGAAAGATGCTGAAGAATTTGGGTGGTAATATGCTGGTAATTCAGCATCTAACTGACTGAGGTCAAGCGGAACACCTGATTGGTCTGCTTTTAAAGACAAAATCAATAGGAACACAAACTAATCACTAATCATCAATTTACTAACATCAAACTATGATAAAGTCTGAATTATGAATTACTAACAACACATTTCTGAATGGCCTAAGAAGACCATAACACCTTTTCCAAAAATTAAACCCAGGTATAGTGTTATTGCATCCAGTTTGAACATACAGCTCAACTTGGTTCATCACTTGTTAAATGAAGTATTTAGCTGTAAAAATATTTCAACTTGCTTTAACTGACTGTACTACTTAACAAACTGTAACTATAAACTGTAATAACTTAAACCTATTTCTTTTATTGCTGTGAACCTCCATGAACCCTCTGACATTTCTTCCTGAAACTGATGCCAATTTAAATCATTTTGACTCAGTTTAAAAACTATGATTAATTCAAAATAAATGTTTTATTTCTTTAAATAGGATTTTAGCTTTTACAGTAATTTCACTTACACTTTTCTGCATATTTGTTCCACTGAGTGAGAAACAGGAAAATAAAAGCTGGATTGTGAGGATCTGACTGAGAGACTGTTTTTTACTGCTGACATATATAGTTCTTGGTCTCACAGTGCTTGAAAGACAACAGTAATAAACATATACATTGATGAATTAAAAATAACAACAGAACAAATATTTAACTCAACCTTTGAAAGCAGTAATTTACAGGGCACCTCTAATTTTACCCTGATAACTATAATTTTACAGCTACATGACTGGCAGTTGAAATATAGTGACATCATTGAGTTTTCCATTACAGTCTTTTTGTTTTAACTCTCTTCCTCCTTTTCCTGTCATCTGCTGCTATAAAAGTATTACCGGTATATCATATTTCAATCAAATCTAGAGTGTTGCTCTTAAGATTAAAACACATTGATTCTGCCATCTTTTTGGATTTTCAGAATAAAGTGTTTAAAACAGTGTCAAACACCATAAAACACTGAAAAAGATTACTTGGTGGATAAATACTAAACACGCAGGGCTGAGTCAAGTCTTTTCTACTTATCTGATTAAAACCAAGTATAAAATTTAATCAGCTACAGAGGATGGATTAGTGATTAAACTGTTGTAAATATCATCTTCTATTGCACTCATCATTGTTTGTTTGTTTCATTTATTAATTTAAGCAGTACTTTTTGTAGACTTGCACAAAAAAATGAAGAATGCTTTTTAACATTTCTGTGAAAGATATATTAATTCAAACATTCTGTTCTAAAGTGACAGAACAGTTCTACTCAACCCTTTTATTATTAAAGGCTGCTATAAAATTATTATATCCTATTATTTCGTGTTGTGGATTTTCACATTGGAGTTCTAGCGCCCCCTACCGTCTAATATGGGAACTACACGCATTTAACTGATGACTGACACTCTTCAAACTGTTATCAATTATTAAAATATCAAATAACTCCACAAAACTTTAACTATTTATTTCATCATGAGGCGACTATATAAAGAAATTAGTTCACTTCACCTGTTATAAATAAAAAAA
The DNA here is from genome assembly GCA_006937965.1 of Callopanchax toddi. Classification (NCBI taxonomy): domain Eukaryota; kingdom Metazoa; phylum Chordata; class Actinopteri; order Cyprinodontiformes; family Nothobranchiidae; genus Callopanchax; species Callopanchax toddi. Next base: position 11,066 of record SSNR01001223.1, read on the forward strand.
AAAAAAGAGAGAAATTGTTTGGTGGAACAAATTGCTTTATTTGAATGTTTTAAGACAAATATCTGTGTAGATGTGATCAGTCAGTGTTGTATTCATTCAGAAAACAGGAACTATAACTCTAACTGAGGGTATGTAACAAATAAATCCTCTGGTAAACGAAATGTTAACGCACAAAAGTAAAGTGTCAGAAATAAATGGTTCCATATCTAGAAAACGGACACTAATCATCAATAAGTTAACAGAGAACAAATAAAACACAGAAAAATTCAGTGACATTTAAATAGCTACAGTTCAGTTGGTCCTTACCATCGTTCTAAGCTCCCTTTAGCAAATCATTTTGGTTTTTATATGAGGGCATAAAGGGTCTATGTGTCCACAGTAGTGCTCAAAAAGTCCTTAAACAAAATAATGCAACATTTTGTTGTTTAACTGAATTTGGTTCTATATACCAAATGCATGCAGAAAATCAGTCCTGGCAAAGCAATCTGACTGCACTTCACCAGCTTGAATAGTTGGTCTCCAAACAGTCACACATGTGATTTATAAACATTCACGGTGATTCGAGAGTCATCATCCATCCAGTCCACTCACAGACACTACAAAAACACAAAGAACCAAACAGCATCAAATGAGTTTTGTTTTCAACCTCAAAGACTTGATCAGGTCTGCACTCTACAGCTTCCTGTACAGTCAAGCAGCTTTTAGACTCTGGGCCATCTGGGCGGACATTAGTTTCATTCATTATTTTAACAGAGGACAAAAGCTGTTTTGTTTTAACTTGAATAACTCATAATTACACAAAAATGTTCTCAATATTTTTTAAATGTTGGATAATATTGTGAAAATCAAATATTAATTTTAGCGTTATTTAATAATACAAATAAACACCAATATTCACCTAATTTGCACATTTTAAAGTGTCTAAAGTCACATTTTTTCTCTGACAAAATGTGAATACAATACATTTATGTGCTGTTATGTTGTTATTGGTGAAATTACACAACAAATGAATCATAAAATATTAAAAAATAAATAAAATAATTGACATAGCATATAAAAAAAAAGGTAATCTGGGCGTAAAAGTCACCCAAAAGGCGCCTTTAAATGCAATTTGTGCAAATTCCTAATCGCAGAAAGCTTTGAGCGCAGATCTGACAAGGACAGTTAGAAATAACAGATATGCAAATATTACATTATATTAGTTTAAATGTTAGCTTTCATGTTCAAATTGAATAGAGGGTTTGTGTGCTGATTAAGATCTCAGCACCCTAGTTCTAACATAAAACAAATGGAATTTATTTAAAATACATTTGTGACCAGTTTGAGAAAGCTCACTACATACAGTAGGTCTCACCTCCCAGCAGGCTGAGATACCTCCAGGTCAGGTTGGACATAAATACCATTTTCTGAGTTTTCCAGAACTAATTAATAACTTAAGGTAAGAACAAATACACAAAGTTTGTAATCCTCCCTAAAATTCAAAAAAAATTTTAACTGGTATTCTGTGCTCAGTAATTTGCAGATAATGGAAACCATTGTAAGTCGTAGATATTAGTTCTATATTGCAAACATCAATCCCTGCTAGTGATGCTAAATAGCGCCTTAGTGAATAAACAACACTGTGACTGAAATGGTAGGTTTATTTTTTGATCGGCTCAATTTTAGGTGCACATTCTGCTCATCCGTCTTCCCTTAAAGATTACAGATCCTTGACTTTAACCGTCACTAAAAAGGAGAAAAGCAGAACGGTAGACGACTCCCTGCACCGATCCTAAACCTTACTGTGTGGAGTTTATGTCTCTGTGCTCGGGCTCTCCTCGGGTGTTAGGATTTTCTGGAGGATCTTTTGGTAGAATGGTGAGAAAACCAGCTTGTTGAAGTTGACCAGGCGACTGAAGTGAACGGACAGCTCTTTTAGCTCCCTGCTGACTGGAGCCAGACCTCCTGGGAGGGGAGGGGGGGTCTTGTGTTGATTGGACTCCAGGGTGGCCAGGAGGTAGCTCTGAATTCGAGACTCTGTGAGGTGAGAGAGAAGATTTGATCACTGCTAAGCACACACTATTGATGAGGGGTTAGAGATGTACAGTAGGGGGTGCTGTTCTTACCCATCAGCTTGCGGATGGTGTTGTCTGGCTGGGTTACGGCTATGATCTGGCCCTTCAGATTGCTCTCACGCTCAGCTAAGAACGGAGAGAAGCCATGCTGGTTCAAACAGTGACTCAGTTCAACACAGAGTCTCTCCCCAATGGTCGCTAAGGCCTCCTGCATACTAAAAGACCTGGAACAGAACAGTAACATAGCTTATCATCTGTTCATCAACTTTACAGTTCATAAATGCACTATGTCAGTTTGTTTCTCTTGTGCTGCAGAGCATCAACATTTATGAATGTGAAATACAGGCTGCAGCCAGCCACACTACAAGTTAACCGCGTGATCGTTTTCAAATGCACACCTGCGTATTTCCAGAGTAAATACTCACGGTGTGTGCATGTCTGTTAGCATGACACTGACAGTGTTTTTAAGGGTCTCCATCAGTTTCGGCAGGCCTGAGATAGCCTCTCCTGCTGTAGTGTAGACAATAAGGAGCACAGAGGAGAGCAGGACTAAACGCTCCACCTCCTGCTGCATCTCCTGGAACCGAACCTGATCCATCAACACAGTCTGCAGAGGAAAGAGAGTTTCCTTGAGGAGTAAGAAACAAGCATGTACAAATGACCCAATAAACACAAAAAGCATTAAGAGTTTACCTCTGGAAAAGGGTCAGAGGCGTGGTCCCACCTGAGCAGGCGAAGATATGCATGATTGTGAACATTTAGGTGCACAAGCGATGAAGACTGATGGGAAGCAGCACTACATCCATCTGCTTCTCTCAGGTGTTTCACCGTTTCCTCGAGCCACTTCTCAGTGTAGTCTAAGGCATCTAAAAAGTAAGGACAGTATAACTATACACAACATTCCCTGGTAGCCCTTGAACTAAAAAGGACTGAAAAGATGAAGGTTTTACTTCAAAGAGAAGGCACTACAATTTAGGTTTGTAGGACTGTGCACAAAATAAACAATTACATTAAATAATTAGAATCCTTTCAAAGCAGCCAGACTTTGTTGTAATCTTTAAAAGTTTGAACAAACATTCCAAATGTCATTTTTTGAACTTAGGTTGCTTTTATACTTAGATTCAGAGGAAAGTTTTTTGTTTGTTGCACCAACTTTGTCTCATTCAGCCTCCAAAACACAAGGAGTGAACCAATGTTGCTGGTGTAGATTTGCACTTGAACAAAACATGGCAAATCCGAAGAGTTTTATTCTTGTTTCTCATCCGAGCAGCTTTCAAGAAGCCATCTCCAGAAGGAAAAAGTACAGCGACCCTTAAAATTATTGAAATTAACAACTGTTAAGATAAACCCTTTTTTTTTTTTTTGTTGGCCCACAAAATAGCTGACTTTAAATTGGATCTTTAGGCACTTTGTTACCAGTTGTGACACAATTTGTTCTAATTTTTTAGTTGAATTTATTTAAAAAAAATTTAAAAAACGAAGATACCACAGTTTGACAGACAGAAAATATGATTTCATCAAAATAAAAAAATGAAAACATGCTTGCTTTGTAAAGTGGTCATTGTTTGCTCTGTTTACTAAAGATTTGCAGTGTCAAACTTAAAATGAAAGGAAGAAACAGTTTGTAGAGGAGCTGTTCCTTACTTGGATGTTTCTCCAGAAACTCCTGGAACTTGTTCCTCTCGTACTCAGCCGACTGCTGCATGAGATGAGGCCTGATGCTGCTCAGGGCAAAGTTAGCCATGTCCACCTTCATCAGGTCCAGCACTGAGAATATGGCCCTGATTGGAGAACAGGAATAGGAAAACACAGAAAACAGGTGGCAAATGTAGATAATGATCGGAAAATTATGTATTAAGTTCCTTATGTGCAGGTCTGCTTTAGCATCAGGTAGCTGTTATTAAACCACATCCCTTCACAACAAGCAGTACTGATGAAGTGACACAGTCTAAGAATAAACTAAAGCCTGGAGCATGAAGAGCTAATAATAGAGTCTCTCTTTCATCACATGGCTCACTTCAGCAGAGGCACAATATCAGTGATCTCCTTCAGCTTGCTGATGTCCTCGTCTCTGCAGGGGGCGCACAGAGAGCCCATCATTCCAACGATGAACTGGGACAGCTGAGCGATGTCCAACGCTCCGTTTTCAGCCTGCTGCTGGATTAGAGGTAAATCAAGGACCTCCTCGATCCGGGAGCGCAGACGACCGTGGCCTGGCAGCAAGAATGACAGCAGTGTCTGGATGGGAAGGGACAAACAGATAGATGGCTCAATAACAGAAGAATCTGACCTTCTCAAATATTAAAGCTGCTTTGAGTGAGGAGGAGAGCATCCTGGATGATGACTGATGGAAGACAGGGCACACCAAAATTCACATAAACTCAATTTGTGCTCACTTAAAGTCCTCTCTAGGAGTCATTTATCTAAAACTTGACTTACATAAATTTGCTCCAGTATAACAGACTGCTGTGATAAACGCCAGGCTTCCTGTTATAATCTAACCCACAAGTCTCTGGTCCACTAGTATGCCACCTCTGGAAGTGTTACTGATTATTATCTTCAAATAATCTTTAATTCATTTTAAACTCTCCTCTCATCCTGCTGCATTTGATCATCCAGAGGACTATGAACAAACTATAATCACTTAGCTGTCCTATCATTTAGAACATGGGTGCAAACGGGACACAAACAGGAGCTTCCCAGGCTCTCAGATTTTAAAGAATTATCAGTTTAACTACTTGTATTTCTTAGAGTGGAAAATTTAAGGCATGGTTCGATTCCCACGGCTGTTAACATTTCTGCTTTGTCTCCCTTCATAAACCTTTAGACATCTTTGTAAAGTGTGTTGTTCTAGAAGAGGGACTTAAAGGAGCAACTTATGTGGATCACATCAAAACTTTAAGAGCTGAACAGAGTGTGTAGTTATCTCAAGTCTTCTTCATGATGACCTCTAAAGCTTTTTATATTTATATTAAAAAAAGAGACTAAGATCAAGTAAATAAACTATTAATTGTACATTTATATAGTTTTTCTTGATAAAAACTATATTCCTGCTATTCTCACCTCTTTAATCTCTCCCAGAAGTTTGATGGAATGTTCGTAAGATGGCGGATCCTCATTCAGTTGAGCTTCCAGACAATCCCAGAAGGCTTTGTGCATGATCTCCTTCACGTTGCGCTCCAAACTGAACCAGGACATACGACGAATCATCAAATTCTGCAGTATCACAGAACTCACTGGTATATAAACAAAGGACAGTCTCACTTCCTGATCAAATCCTCACCTTCCTTCAGGAAGCTCCGTGGGTTTGATTTGAAAAGCTTGGTTGACCATAATTTCATGAGCTAAGACCATGTTGGTGACTCCTTTAGCCGTCTCCATCAGCTCCTCCACAGAGACGAACCGTGGTGGGCTGGCTTTAAGGGCAAAAAATGTTTTTACTACAACAGAATTACATGTTAGATTTCCAAAAGTGAAAAGAAATGCGGTGTTTCCACAAAATCCCGCCGCCTTAAACCAAAGACTCTTTCTTTTCAACTTCAGTCAAATTCTGAGTTTTTGAGCATGAACACACTGTTCCACTCATTTAAAGTCATCTGGCACATGCAAATGGAACATTTACAAAACATTCCTGGGTATAACAATAAAATGTTTGGAAACTTAGAAAAAGAAAATGGCCACCAATATATTATTTGTAACACCTGACTGACAAAAACAATTTATAATAACTTTTCCCATATAAATAAATCATTATACAAAGTTCAATATCCTCCAATCTACAGAGTAAAAAGCTGGTGTGATGATGATGTTATAGACCAATTCACTAGCCTGTTTTGATAAAGACTTGCTTTTGAAGAACAAATGATTTTTTTTGAGAGAGCGACTTGCTTTTGCAGGTTATCTACCATGTTTTGCAGTTTGTACTAATTGTTTTGAGAAACGTCTTAGCAGTGGTGAAAACTTGAACTTTAATTTTGTTGTGAGAAATGCGCCAAAGCTACTGAGAAAAACTAAAAGCAATTTCAGAATCTACCTCCTGCTTGCTTTTACTCCACCTCATGTGACAAAAACAAAAACTGCCAGAGAAACAACAGCAATATGTCATCCAAAGAGGTGACCATGGCAACAGTCACTGTGCCTGGACAATCTGAGGGCATGTTATCAATTTCCCTTGAATTGTATATCCAAGAAACCAGACTTCCTTTTCATTTAAAAAATGGTATCACATTAGTTTTTCAGACTTTCTGAAAGCCTTTCAAAATGTTTCACTGGACACCGACTGAATTTCCAATCAGTTCTCGTACTTGATCATTTACCCTAACCCTATAGGGTTAGTGAATTATAAAAACTATTTTCTTTTATGACAACCCTACCCTTAAAACCATAAAGATCCAAATTATATTACAGTTTAACAGACATAAAATCCAGAAAGCCTGGAAAACTATTGTTCAGATCCATTTTAACAGAGTAGAAAGTCTGGCTCCTTGAAAGCAAAATAAAAAGAAAGGAGGAGTTGCTCAAAATCTTTTCCACATTAGTATACCTAAATGAAGCCATGAAAAACATTAGAGCAAAAAGGGGTTAATGGAATGACGGTGCTTTAAGATTGATTAGTCATTAATTTCAAATATGAAAAGAGCACAGACAGAAAACTGGTCAGGTTTGTGACCTCCCTGCCAAAGCTGCACATTCATACTGTCATGAGAATACCTTTTTAGGTGATCCTCTAAAATTCCTATAAGAATCAGGGAAAGCCATCCTTTCCTCACCCTGTGGAGTGCTCCCTCTGTGAGGACTTGGAGTGTTCGCCCGGGCTCTCTTTCTCACCGTCTCCTCAGATGACCCCTTTGCCTCCTTTTCTCCTCCACTCTCGAACTGGTCAGTCTCCTTTGGCATGCTGGAACCTGCAGAACAATATATGCCAAAAATGATTCAAGCTTTCATCTGCAGTGACAGTTTTTGTTCGTCCGGCCACTCAATGCAAAGATGCTAAAACATGCAGCTGTGACTGTACAGTGTTGGAGTTTAAGAGCACCGTCTAAAACTGATGAAGATGTGAAGGTCTGTTTTGTGATGTTCAGATAATGACGTCACCTACAGAGGTAAGAGGAGTCTGCTGGAAAAACAGAGAAGTAAAAGCAATACAATCTCGAGGTTGTCTATTTTTGAAAACCTTATCCACGGGACTAACCTTGAAGTCGGACGCTCAGAGGAAAGAGATTTATTTGTTGCGGATTTCAACTTATTTAACGTTAGCAGCCCGACAACAACAAAGCCGTATGACACAGCTTCTCCTTCAAAACCCCACACACAGCGCAGTTATCTCTCTCCCAGATTTATTTACAGGTTCCTCACTGCCGAGCGACGTCTCCAAAAAAATGACAGGATTTGTTTCCTTCTCGGAAACGTTGTTTCATTCACATACCAGTCCAAATCTTCCACTGTTAACAACGCCGCTAACCAGAGACGCTTCCTGAATGGGGCGGGGCTAAAGTCACGTGGTGGCCGAGCCTCTTTCCGCAATCACACTGACGCGCTGTGATTCCAGGCTCCTGAGACCTGAGCGTTTTACATTTCACAGCTTTTTTTTTTTTTTAATAAGTAGGAAATTAGGGACAATTTAAAAAAAATTTATTAGGTGTTTAACATTTTTACCTTATAGGATACTCTTTGAAATACTTCCTTTCCAACCATTGCAAACTATTAAAATGACAATTTTCTGTCACTGTAAACAAAAACTTTAATGTAAAAGTTTCAGATTTAGGCTGCAAATAAATGCTGTTTGTATACCCTTAGCTGCTAAAATGTTTTTTTTTTTTTTTTTTTTTTTTTTTTTAAATTTTTTTTTTTTTTTTTTTTTTTTTTTTTGTCACCATGTTTTTAAAGTGTTTTATATGTAATTTAAAAAATCCACAATGCACAACAGTGTCTAGGATTATAGATTTAGGGGTGCTCAGCACCCAGAGAGCTGCCCAGCCAGGCGAGATCAATTTAACTGTTTTTCAAATTTGAACACAAATCTGCTTTTTAGTTTATTTAAATGCTGAGCCATAGCCATAGCAAAAGATGAATGGATTTGAATGAAAAAATACATATGGTGACCCTAATCTCTGGGGAAATACAACTCATTTTAATACAGCATCTCCTGAGCATAGACCTGAACAGTAGGGTGACCAGATCCAACATAATGTGGGACAAAGAGCATGTTGGTGGGGGACAATACATGTCAAATATTAAAGTATTTTCACAATTTAAACATTGTACTTTAGAATACGCAAATTCAATGCATATGCGGTTTATCAACTAATAATTACAACTAATATTTGATTAAATATTGATCTTTTTAAAGAAAAATATTAAATAATCTTGCCACCAGTCAGACTGGGATTGTGAACCCAGGACTCCTGTGTAAAAGACAACTTCTCTACCACTGCACCACACTTAAACAGTTCCTATAACAATTGTTTTGGCTCTCTGTCATTCAGTTTGTCTCCTTGGGTTTGATGTAAGAACAGAAATCATGTGGGATCCTTCAAGTTTTCAGCAACACTTTGCTCTTTAAACCTAGGAAGGGACAAAGTGAGTTCCTGATATGAAAATCTGAGAGTTCTGCTGCAAAATTTGACTTACTGCTTACATGTTTTTCACATGTGAGCTCATGGAAAAACATGGGATCACCTAAACATGTTAAAAGTGTTCCAAAATCACACAGGAAAAATAGGCACAACATGGGTTTTACATGTTAATTTAACATGGTTTTTACATGTGAAGTTCCCTTTTTTTTTTTTTGCTCCAAATTCTCATGTTTTTTAGATGTAGTTCACATTTGTCACATGATAATTTCACATGATTTCCATATGTGAAGTTCATGTGGTTTTTCTATAAGGGGGGAAACAGACCACTACAGAAAATCCTTCTAGCTCACAGCTAGAACAACACGACTTTAAAAAAAAAACTTAAACGAGTTACCTCAACAGCTAATATACGTCTACTAGGTGACTGTTGAGAGGAAAAAACACCCTTAATACTGATATTAGATAAAACAATATAACAACATTCAGGTATTCCTTGCAAAAGAGATTTTTAATCCCAATGGGATATTACCTGATTAAAAAAGGCTATAAATGTTCAAACTGGCCAACTGACTTGTTGGTCTGTTTCCTGCAGCATCTGTTTCCACTTAGCAATCAGCTCCACCTGCACAATAATCATATAAAACCTGCTCCTGCAGTCTAGAGTCACTGTCAGAAGGCTCTGAACTTTGTGCAGTCTGTTAGCATTAACTGCAGCAGAATGAGGTGAGTCCATTTAGGTCTACAGCAGCTCTCCTTAAGGTGGATCTGATCCTGGATCAGTGAATCTCCTAGGAAAGAGAAAGCTGGAGCTTCTGCACTGTGATCTTGATGTGAACCTGGAATGTGTTTGCAGGGTGTTGTGGATTTCTTTCCTGTTGATTGGAAGCATCTCATGTTTTCCTCAACAAGAAGGTAAGGTGACTTTAACACCTGAGCTGAACAGGTAAAGCTTTAAATGATGCTGACTTTGTTTCTGTTCAGCCAGTGGAGGTGAAAATCCCTTGTGGTGGTATTTGGCTTCACCTGGACAAATTCCATTCCAGCCAGCCTATGAGAAACCTGCAGAACAGTCCAGTGGATCTGTGGGCTACAGCGGCTATCCAGAACTTTATTATGGTGGTAGCACTAACACTGCTGGAGGTGAAAGTGGATCTCCTTATGGGGGGCAGAGCATCCCTCAGCTCAGTCAGTATGGATCTCCAGGCAGCACTTACCAGCAGACTGAGAGTTGGAGCTCCTCATCTGATACCAGCGGGGAGGACGAGCCAGTCTTCACTCCTGTAGAGGATGAGGATCAGGTGTATGCCTTCAAGTCTCGGTCACGTTACGACCGTAATCGTATTATGTTCAATCAGTTTCGCTACACCCCAACAGAACCACTAGTCCTTGAAGAGCCAGAATTCCCCCCTCACCAGCCTGGGAAAAGGCACCAAAGTGATTATGTGAAAGGTTAACTTTATGGTAAGGCTGCTTTTTATTTTTCTTTCTCTCTATCTGAAGCTGCTGATCTGACTCTGACTTTATTTCCCAGGTTCCTGCTGCTTCTTGCAGTTTATTTAAATAAAAATGTATTGAACAAGTTTCTATTGTGTTTTGTGCACTTTCTCACTGAGCATTCAAATCTTCCCAGAAACATTGCTTGACTGCTCTTTAGTAATGTAGATGCAGAATCAAAATGTCAAGTTTGCAGTTGCTTTAATTTTGTCTATGCAAAACCTTGAGCTACAGTGCTGGATAAGATTTGGTGGCTTTGCTTTCCTTTAGTCATTTCACTTGACCCTGATTCAGAACGGCATTGAGTTGTGTGGGGTGAAAACCCTAAACTGTTTTGACGGTTGGGTTTTGTATAAAACTTCTGGGTGGACTGGTGCCTGAATAGCATTAATGTGCTGGTTCTGTTTAACTGTAAAATCCAACTGTACAGGGATAAAGTCCCTCTGATCCACATGAACAGCTAATGGCAAATGAGAAATTGGAGGGGAGGGTTGAGACCTAGGCTTAAACCCTAGGCTGAGCCACATGTCAAGTGTTCTTGGGCAGGATACTACTAGGACCCTTTAGGTCTGCCTTGGAATCCTTCAGTTCCAGGACCTTGTTTGTACTAAGCTTTAGATGACTAAACACTTCATTTAAAAAAAAAAAAAAAAAAAAAAAATTGTAGATCTCGGACTGAAATGGAAAACTGATGTCCACATATCACAGTACTTAACAGAGGG
>SSNR01001225.1:1458-12058 GCA_006937965.1 Callopanchax toddi
CCGTACAAAAAAGCAGGACATGTTCCACCGTTTCCATACACCCACAATAACCACAATTTGCTGTCACACTTTTCCCCATCCTACTCAGAGTGCTGTTTAACCCAGTGTGCCCTATCCTAAGACGTGTTAAAATAATGCCCTCCCTCCTGTCATGACTCCCACAATCTTTTACCCTGACTGACCCCTGAATCTTATGATACATTCTACCCTTGTGATCACCTTCCCAAACCCTCTGCCAGAGATCCAACTCAATCCTACCTATAAGTGCTCGACCTTCACTCTTACCAAGAGGTATAGGAAGGGTAATATCTTTCATCAAAGCAGCCTTAGCCAAACCATCCGCCCGTTCATTCCCCTTTACACCAACATGAGCAGGCACCCAGCAGAAACACACATCTATGCCCCCCCTCTGTAGTCCCAGCAAACAATGGAAGAGGTCAATCAGAAGGTCCTCCCTGCTGGATTCAGCAGACTGTAAACTCTCTAAAACCGACGCTGAATCTGTACACACTACTATCCTGTCTGGCCTGACCTCCAGCGCCCATTGCAGTCCCACAATGATCGCTACCAGTTCTGCAGTATAAACTGACAGGTGATCCGACATTCTCTTGGATATCGACAGTTCAAAATCTGGGACATAGACCCCCATGCCCACATCTCCCTGTGTATTCTCTGAACCATCCGTAAAAATTCTCAAATATCCATAATAACTATTCCGCAAATAACATTCAGTTTCAATCCGAATACATTCAGGATGCCACTGTTTTTTCTGTTCCCGGACACTCAGGTCCACCTTAACTTCTGGGTATAACCAAGGCGGCACATTACTGATCGGATTAAATCTCGTGAAGTCCAACGTCTCCATCCCATATTTGTTCCTTTCCCTACACACCTTCCACCCAAACCCCTTCCCTGGTAACACAGCATACTCCCAGCACTCTTTCAGGACGTCGTTCGTTTTGTTGGCAGCATCACCACCCCGTAAAGTCATCCAGTAGTTGAGGAAAAGTTTTTCCCTCCGAATTTCCAACGGCATTTCACCTGCCTCAACCAGAACTGCATTAACAGGAGAGGACCTAATAGCCCCAGTGCATATCCTTAAGGCTTTACACTGCAATCTATCAAGTTTAATTAATGATGATTTTGCAGCCATCCCATACACTACAGAGCCGTAGTCAATTGACGACCTCATGATGGCTTTGTAAACTCTCAGGAGCGACTTTTTGTCCGCCCCCCAATCCCGCCCAGCTATAGCCCGCAGTAAGTTCACCACTTTTTTACATTTTGTCTCCAGCTCTCCAATGTGAGCCTGCCACGTAAACCGTTCATCCAACCACACACCGAGATATTTAAACTTAGACACCTTAAGCAGCGGTTGACCGTACAAGTTAAGAACCACATTGTGAACTTTACGTTTCCTAGTAATCACCATAAAACAAGTTTTACTCACAGACAACTTAAAGCCCCAGTTATATGACCAATCTTCCACCACGCTTATCGCTGTCTGAACACGATCCATCACATACCTTAAATTCCTGCCCCTTACCCAGATGGCGCCGTCATCTGCATACAGAGCAGAAGAAACACCTGCCCCCAAATCAGAGAAGATATCATTAATCATGATATTAAACAGCACCGGGCTAATTGAGCTCCCCTGCGGAGTACCATTCTTAATGTCATAGTTTGGTGATATGTCAGCCCCAACTTTAACTGCAATCCTTCTCTCGGACAAAAAGTCCATCACCCAGTTATACATTTTGCCACCCACCCCCATTTTCTTAAGTTTTATCAGCAGCCCCTCTTTCCAAACCGAGTCATATGCTTTTTCTATGTCAAAGAAAACAATCACCATAGCCTCTTTCATCCGAACAGCTTTTTCCGCTTCCGTGCAGACGGTAATTAGAGCATCCATCATGGACCGCCCTTTCCTAAAGCCATTCTGAACCGGACTCAACAGCAACCCACGTTCCAAATTATATGTCAATCTATTTCCAACCACCCTCTCCATCCACTTACACAAGTGTGACGTCAGGGCTATAGGTCTATAACTGCCTGGGCTGGCAGGATCCTTTCCAGGTTTGGGGAAGGGTAATATCAGCGCTTCCTTCCAAGCCCGAGGTAAAGTACCACGTTCCCATATTCTATTAAAAAGCTCCAAAACCAGTTTCAACGACTGCAGCGGGAGCTTCTTGAACATGGCATAGCACAACTGATCCCAGCCAGGGGCCGTGTAACCAGTGCCTTGTAAAGCCTGATTCAGTTCTGACAGCGAAAACTCCATGTCAACCGCAGAAAAGGTCCGCCACAGCTCCTCCCTCAAGCACCCATTATCTCCAAGGATCTGATCCTTCCTTCTATAGTGTTCATCATCCAGATGATCCCCGCTGTGAATAGCAGCAAACGTGACACCTAACATCGTTGCCTTTTCTGCATCTGTTATTGCAGTTTCCCTACCAGTGACCAACGTCGGGACGCCAACCACCCGCCTCTTTCCTCTCATCCTACCAAGCATTTTCCAAACATCATTCAGGCTAACCCTTCTACCGATATTAGTACAAAAGGACCGCCACACTTCCTTCTTCGCACTTTTGACCACTCTGCGTGCCCTCGCCCTCTTCTTCTGATAATCTAATAAATTTTCCATTGACAGACCCCTCCTCAGTACCCTGAGCGCTCTATTTCTCTCCTTAATTGCTATATCGCAGTCCTTAGTCCACCATGGCACCACTTTGACCTTTCCTCGTGTTGTTCGACACAGGATGCTCACCATTGCCGCATCCAGAATATGGTCAGCAACGGCCGACGCACACTCGTCCACAGACTCTGACAGTTCAGTCAAAGAAGCCGTTTGTACACACCTCCTGTCAAATTTCTCCCAGTCAGCCTCACCGAAGCACCACCTAATAATCAAACCCCCCTCCTGCCTAAATACCTCCAAGTCGATCTTGGTAAGGATGGGGAAATGATCACTCCCCACCGTAGACTCCCCCCGCACCTTCCAATCCGATGACAGCGCCAATCCCTCAGATACTAGCGTCAAATCCAGACACGACGCTATGTTCCTCCTGAAGTCCATCCTAGTCCCTTCACCACTATTAAGGCACACCAGTGACCTCTCATCGATCAATTCTTCCATCACATCACCATTATAGTCAGTGTGCTGGCTGCCCCATAAACTATTATGCACATTAAAGTCACCACACCAAACCTCCCTCCTACCTACCTTCCCCGCTATATCCCGAAACACCCCCAAATCCAACTTTTTACAAGGATTATAAAAGTTAACCACCTTCACACTTCTCCCATTAGCGGCTACACAAACCTCTACTACAACACACTCCACATCACTGGGAGACCGAACTACCCTGTAAGATAACCCAGCCTTGATAAAGGTGGCACCCCCCCCCCCACTGCGAACCGCATCTCTGTCATGTCTGATGGATTCATAACCTGGAATAATAAAGTCTAACTGCGGGCAAAGCCAAGTCTCTTGAACACACAAAAGGTCAGGCAGCACGTCTAATTGATAAACAAATTTTTTAAATTCCTGCCCATTAGCAACGAGACTGCGAGCATTCCACTGCAAAATAGACAGAACCATAAGTAAAACGCTAACCTTCATCATTCCTATTCTCTCCCACACCACTGGCAGTTAGCATAGCATGGATCTCATCCGCCTTGACATCCTTCAGTTCCAGAAACCTTTCTGCAGCCTCCACCACCGACTTAATACGATCACTTTTTTTCTTCAGTTGCAAAGCCACATTAAGGGAATGGCAGATAAACGCCACCAAATTCACTTTGCTTACTGACAGTACAGCTCCACCGACTCTTCCTTCCTGCACACATGCACACTGAACCGGTGCAGGCGTAACTAACCCCTGTCGAACTGGAGAAGCCCCAACACTCAGAGGTCGAGCCTTATCATCCTGAACACCACCCAAACCAACCCTCCTCACTTTCTTCAGAGCATCTGCATACGAAATCCTTTCCATTATTCTCACCCTCTGCGCCACTTTGGCCTCCTTCTGAACTGCACACCCCCCATACGCAGCACTATGAGCACCCCCACAGTTACAACATTTGACCTGTACCTCCTGACCACATTTGCCATATTCATGAGGACCCCCACACCTCGCACACCTAAGCTTCCCCTTACACTGCTGTGCTGTATGTCCCATCCTCTGACAAGCATAACACCGTAGAGGTTTAGGCACGTACTCCCTTACACTATAGTTCAAGTACCCGAGTTGAACCGATGTAGGCAAACCCCCCTTAAAGTGCAGTAACACAGAAAGAGACGGAGATTGAACGCCCTCCCTTCTACTCATCAACCGAAGAGCACCAACAACTTGTCCACCCCGAATTTCACGTTTAATTTCATCCTCCGACATACACAATGGAACTCCTGTAATAACTCCCCTAACTTTAGACACTGTTCCAGGAACATGAACTTTCACCGTCTCCCCCTGAATCCTAGTTATGCTCAATATCTTATCCTGTTGCTGTTTACTGGTGGCCAGAATCAAAACCCGTTTGTTGCTAAGAAATTTAGCAAACTTCACCCTGTCTATTTCCTCATCCAGAGCCTTGGTAAGCTTAATAGGGTGATAAACACCACTATCCTGTCGGAATTCAAGTATTACCTTCCAGTCCACATCGTCAACCGGTGTTTGCCCATCATTAAACAAAGTCCTCGACTTCTTCGAGGCGACACCCTCCCCTGATTCACTCACGCTCCCCGACCAAAAGCCTCCACCTTCCCCCTGCTTCTGCCTGGCTTTCAAATCCCTCTTCTGTCGTCTGGACCTGGACATCATCCATTCCATTTCCCCATCTCGTTCACCTCCAGAACTACTAGACATGACGTTGCAGTCAAGGTACAGTTTTGTAATCCGCCGACTACAACAGAAAGCTATCTCCGAAATGTTTTCGTTACACCGCTTCAATCCACGTCAAGTCTATCTCGCTCTGCCTCGTTTTCAGTGAGGGTCTCTATTGTTTATAGACCAGTGTGGGTTTGGTACGGGTTTATCTTTTCAAATAGGGTTAGGGTCTGGGATTGAGGAACTCAGTGTTTCATCTAAAACTGTATAAAACCAGTAAATCCAGGTAATGCTGACTGGACTCCATCAGTTTCACCATGGTTTCATTTAGATCAGGTCTGAGGGAAAACCCAGATCTGGATCCAAACCCATTCAGGTCTTTGTAGCTCAGTGTCAGGACGGTATCTGTGCCGAGCTGACGTCCAGCGCTCTAGTTAAAAAAATCAGCTTCAGCTCAGCGCAACGATGCTACATCTGGCGTGTCGAGTGTTGAGCCAAAAACGAGTCAAACGCACAGAGCAGGACGCACAGAGCAGGACGCACAGAGCAGGACGCACAGAGCAGAACGCACAGAGCAGGACGCACAGAGCAGGCCGCACAGAGCAGAACGCACAGAGCAGGACGCACAAAGCAGGACGCACAGAGCAGGCCGCACAGAGCAGAACGCACAGAGCAGGCCGCACAGAGCAGAACGCACAGAGCAGGCCGCACAGAGCAGAACGCACAGAGCAGGTCGCACAGAGCAGGACGCACAAAGCAGGACGCACAAAGCAGGACGCACAGAGCAGGCCGCACAGAGCGCAAACGCCCCAGCTTGGAGACTGAGCTCCGTGCGTAATGCGATCATCTGGAAACCCTGCTCAGTGTGTTCACGTTCCTGTGAGACGGAGGATCCGTCACTGGCCAAGTTGACATTTTAACTCGGGCCAGCGCGCGCAGGCTGGCAAGGTCGGTGTTACGCTGCGCCTCCTCAGCTTGGCGCAGCTGTCATTAAACAAACGCACTTTTGATGCGGCGCGCCGTTTCCACTGGCTCCTATATAAATTAATACACGAGCTTTGGGTAATGACTGGAAGAAGGGGATCGCGGATACAAGCAGCCGAAATGAGTTTCCCCGCAGATAGGGTGAGGAGCTCTGAGATTCATGAGGGACTCTGTTAGAGCCTCTGCTCCTCCATATCGAGAGCAGCCAGTGGAGGTGATTCGGGCTGCCGGCTGATAGGTGGCTGGGGATGAGTGGGCGGTCTGGGATTTCCGATTTGGGATGACATTTGAAGAGGTGTTTTTTCTTATACTGCGGTCTTACGTGGGCCCCAGGTGGGCGTGGGCCCCTGGGCCTGTGCCCACTTTGCCCATTAGATAATCCGGCCTTGCTGTCTGCTGACGAGTCCTGATTAATCTAAACAGCTGCGTGATTGCAGCAGCTGAGCGGCATTTCAGCGTGCCGCTGTCCAGGGTGCTGAACCGCCACAGGACAGACTGGAATCCTCTGCCTCTGACAGCCACCCGTAACATCAGGTATGACGTCATCATCTCCCCGCAGTTTGCCCCAAAATGACGCGCCTTCGTCTACTTTTTTATGCTTTGATTGTGCTAATTTGTGTGGTTAAACGTTTAGTTTGTACTGCTATGGGTTTTAAGATATTTAAAGGTCAAAGTACAATAAAACTTAGATGACGTCACCGGTTCATTTTGGAGCGAGCTGGGGGGAGGGTGACCCCTGACTGACCCCAGAATGAACCCTGAATGACCTATAACATCATCTTAAATATCTCAAACTCCATAGCAGCACAAATTAAACTTTTAACAGCACAAATCAGCACAAACCAAGCACTAAAAAGTAGACCAGTCCGGTTCATTTTAGAGCAAGCTGGTAGGATAATGACCTCTGTAGAATGGCTTATAAATTAATATTTAATATCTCAAAAACAAAAGCAGTACAAACGAAACTTTAACGGCACAAATCAGCACAAACGAAGCACTAACCACTCCACCTGTTTGCTTAGTTTTTTAAAGTGGGTGGGGGGTCAGCTTCACTGAGGTTTCAGATCAGAGTTTGATCTGTCTGACTTTCATCTCAGTAAAACTATTTATTTATAAACACATAAATCCCAGATGAATATTAACATCACGCATCTTTTGAAATGGTTCTAATATTTTCTGTCTGTTCACCTCGGCTTGTTGGAGCCTGGAGAGTGCAGTTAGCTTCCCCTCCAGTAGAGAGCGCAAGAGGAAAAACCATTAAGTAACAAACAAAAAGGCATTTATAAACACGTTTAATAGCCTTCAGTAGCTGAACTGAACAACAATAAACACGTTGGTATCAGCATTAACTGAACATTGAACCTCCTTCTGTCTTTATGTTGAGTTTCTAAAAGTAGAGTATAAATTAGAACCGAGAGTTAAACTGACGGTGGTCAGAATGACTCGGTGTCCNATCCATTTTGATTAATAAACTTGCTTTGTGAAAAGGTGACTTGCTTTTGCAGGTTATCTATTACGTTTTGCAGTTTGCACTAATTGTTTTGAGAAACGTCTTAACTGTGGTGAAAACTTTAAATCTGTTGTGAGAAATGAGCCAAAGCTACTGAGAAAAACTGTAATGGTTGTAGCTTTAAATGTCCGTCATGTTGTTTACATTTTGTGTAAAACAGTAAACACTTCTCGACGCACGCTATGCATTGTGGGAACATGGCGGTGTTAGACACGCCTCTAACATATTAAATGGTTTCTTATATTAAAACCGCCATGTTGTTTTTGTACAGAATAACCGTTAAATGTAATACGTCACATCAGCATAGCGACTATAGACAAAGTAGCATCTATATAAACGCCTCAAACCTGTTTAGATGTTTAATATTTAACGCATGCGCACACACGTGTGATCCCACTGAACTGAACCGTCATCCAGAGGGCTCTGTGGGAGAAAGGGATTCGACGCCTGGTACCTGGACCTGTCAGAACGCTCTGGTTTCTCTTCAGATCGTAGAAATCTTTCGCCTTTTACTAAAGATTTCCGTGGAGAGGAACAACAAGAGTTTGACTCAATTTTTGCAGCCCTGTTCTGAACAGGGTGACCTTCCTGATGTTTAAAGAGAGATTTTAGAGCAGGGTGTCAAACTCATTATGGTTCAGGGGCTACATGCAGACAAATCAGATGTCAAGTGGGCCAGACCAGTACAACCCTCAAATAATTACCTATAAATAACAAGTGCATGTTTTTCTCCTTGCTTTCATGCAAGAAAAATTACAAGTACGTTTGAAAATCTTCACATTTATTCAAAACTCTTTTACAAAACACAAGATAAACAAATATTTCTTAAGACAATTGTGCAGAAGTACACAAAACTCTTATTGTCTTAAAATATTAATAATAAAAGATTTCCAACATAGAAACACCTGGATGAGAGAATCATTTTTTGCAGTGTTCAGACTGACCCACGGTCTGGTCTGGAGGCTCTGCCTCGTTTTCAGTGAGGGTCTCTATTGTTTATAGACCAGTGTGGGTTTGGTACTGGTTTATCTTTTCAAATAGGGTTAGGGTCTGGGATTGAGGAACTCAGTGTTTCATCTAACACTGTATAAAACCAGTAAATCCAGTTGATGCTGACTGGACTCCATCAGTTTCACCATGGTTTCATTTAGATCAGGCCTGAGGGAAAACCCAGATCTTGATCCAAACCCATTCAGGTCTTTGTAGCTCAGTGTCAGGACGGTATCTGTGCCGAGCTGACGTCCAGCGCTCTAGTTAAAAATATCAGCTTCAGCTCAGCGCAACGATGCTACATCTGGCGTGTCGAGTGTTGAGCCAAAAACGAGCCAAACGCACAGAGAAGGACGCACAGAGCAGGACGCACAGAGCAGGACGCACACAGCAGGACGCACAAAGCAGGACGCACAGAGCAGGACGCACAGAGCAGAACGCACAGAGCAGAACGCACACAGCAGGACGCACAAAGCAGGACGCACAAAGCAGGACGCACAGAGCGCAAACGCCCCAGCTTGGAGACTGAGCTCCGTGCGTAACGCGATCATCTGGAAACCCTGCTCAGTGTGTTCACGTTCCTGTGAGACGAAGGATCCGTCACTGGCCAAGTTGACATTTTAACTCGGGCCAGCGCGCGCAGGCTGGCAAGGTCGGTGTTACGCTGCGCCTCCTCAGCTTGGCGCAGCTGTCATTAAACAAACGCACTTTTGATGCCGCGCGCCGTTTCCACTGGCTCCTATATAAATTAATACACGAGCTTTGGGTAATGACTGGAAGAAGGGGATCGCGGATACAAGCAGCCGAAATGAGTTTCCCCGCAGATAGGGTGAGGAGCTCTGAGATTCAGGGACTCTGTTAGAGCCTCTGCTCCTCCATATCGAGAGCAGCCAGTGGAGGTGATTCGGGCTGCCGGCTGATAGGTGGCTGGGGATGAGTGGGCGGTCTTGGATTTCCGATTTGGGATGAAATTTGAAGAGGTTTTTTTTCTTATACTGCGGTCTTACGTGGGCCCCTGGTGGGCGTGGGCCCCTGGGCCTGTGCCCACTTTGCCCATTGGATAATCCGGCCTTGCTATCTGCTGACGAGTCCTGATTAATCTAAACAGCTGCGTGATTGCAGCAGCTGAGCGGCATTTCAGCGTGCCGCTGTCCAGGGTGCTGAACCGCCACAGGACAGACTGGAATCCTCTGCCTCTGACAGCCACCCGTAACATCAGGTATGACGTCATCATCTCCCCGCAGTTTGCCACAAAATAACGCGCCTTCTTCTACTTTTTTATGCTTTGATTGTGCTAATTTGTGTGGTTAAACGTTTAGTTTGTACTGCTATGGATTTTAAGATATTTAAAGGTCAAAGTACAATAAAACTTAGATGACGTCACCGGTTCATTTTGGAGCGAGCTGGGGGGAGGGTGACCCCTGACTGACCCCAGAATGAACCCTGAATGACCTATAACATCATCTTAAATATCTCAAACTCCATAGCAGCACAAATTAAACTTTTAACAGCACAAATCAGCACAAACCAAGCACTAAAAAGTAGACCAGTCCGGTTCATTTTAGAGCAAGCTGGTAGGATAATGACCTCTGTAGAATGGCTTATAAATTAATATTTAATATCTCAAAAACAAAAGCAGTACAAACGAAACTTTAACGGCACAAATCAGCACAAACGAAGCACTAACCACTCCACCTGTTTGCTTAGTTTTTTAAAGTGGGTGGGGGGTCAGCTTCACTGAGGTTTCAGATCAGAGTTTGATCTGTCTGACTTTCATCTCAGTAAAACTATTTATTTATAAACACATAAATCCCAGATGAATATTAACATCACGCATCTTTTGAAATGGTTCTAATATTTTCTGTCTGTTCACCTCGGCTTGTTGGAGCCTGGAGAGTGCAGTTAGCTTCCCCTCCAGTAGAGAGCGCAAGAGGAAAAACCATTACGTAACAAACAAAAAGGCATTTATAAACACGTTTAATAGCCTTCAGTAGCTGAACTGAACAACAATAAACACGTTGGTATCAGCATTAACTGAACATTGAACCTCCTTCTGTCTTTATGTTGAGTTTCTAAAAGTAGAGTATAAATTAGAACCGAGAGTTAAACTGACGGTGGTCAGAATGACTCGGTGTCCTCCGACAGCTAGCTGGTATCGCTTCTCGGCCTTTTGGCTAAGATCAAGTGTAGTATCTGTTCTTATCAGTTTAATATCTGATACGTCCCCTACCCGGGGACCTTATATTAAATTGATTTTTGGAGCAGGGAGATGGAATTAGGGGCTTGCTCC
>SSNR01001232.1:1498-16660 GCA_006937965.1 Callopanchax toddi
GATTAACAGTCTATAATGGTCAAACAATGCAGTCATCTCCTGTGTGACATACCTTAAGCCATTCCAGGTTTAATTTCTCCCTCCGCTTGCTGAGGTCCTCGGTGAATGCAGTCTTGAATCGCACACTATAGGCAGGATCATCATCTGAGATCTTCATCGCATGCTGGAGGTGGCACAGGGCGGGTAGAACCACAGAGCAGGATACATAGTTATCCCCACCAAGCAGCTCAGTGATGTACCTACACACACACGCGCGCAAAAACACACACATACACAGAGAGAAACAGAGAAATAAATAATTAATGACTAATTCACTTTACTCAGATTACACATTTTTAAAGTTCTAAATCACATTACATTAAAGGGCAGGTGTTTCTTAGATAAAAAGTGATATTTAAAATAATTTGCATGCCAATTCATGAACACGCTATCTTTGCAGACCATACCTGCATGGCTCCAGCAGTTCCTCCAGCTTTGCTAGCTTCTCATATTCAGCATTTGTTGGGAGGGCCAGATTGTGCTTCTGCTGAGACAGTGTTGTGTGCAGTGCCTCTCTGTTGAGCCTCACCCGCCTGATCATTTCAAGGGTGGAATTCCACCGTGTTGGAACATCTTGCACGAGTTGCTCTTGTTCTTGTCCAAGGGAGGCTTGCTGGGCATTCAGCTCATCTGAGTTTGCTGGACTATGTTTGAAATGCCCAACCACTTTAGGGCACTTGGCCAGAACACCATCAAAACCACCTCCCCGAAGCGACATCACAATAGCTCTCTGTATAGCATGTGCAATGCAGGGCAAATGCTCGAATGGCATTATCCTCCCTGCTGCCACCATATTAGGAGCGCTGTCTGTTCCAATAGTGCTGATTTTGTCAGCTATCCCCCACTGATTAGCCACGTCGAGAAACTGCCTGGCACACGCTTCTGCAAAATGACGCTCCTCTGTTTTCATCACACCTAATGGACAAACAAAGATCAGAATAAGTTCACTACTAGTAGTAAACAAAAAGCAAATCATCAAGAAGCAAATATAATGTTGTGGTGGTAATTTGTGGTGTCCTGCTAATTAATAAGTAGGCTAATTAAATTACATTGTACAACAGTTTTGACCAAGTAATTTGATTGGATAAGAGACTTTCAAACTGATATTGGAGTACAACAGCACTGGGACATTTTACAGACAATATCAGGGTTTCTAATTTTGTGTTGCCTGTGAACAGGTTTTGAGTTGGAACCATTTGTGTTGGCTGAGCTAAATAAATGATTTAAACAAACAAAAAAATCATAATTCTTGTCACTTATTGTTAAATAATAAAATGTGCTTGTAGAACTGTTGTATAAAAGCAATATCACACTTGAGGTTGTGCCTGATATCATCACGACCAGAGCCTTCAAATAACAAAGTACAAATACTTCATTACCTTACTTAAGTTGCAATTTTGGTTATTTATACTTCACTGGAGTAATTTTTTTCAGACGACTTTTTACGTCTACTCATTATCTTTTCACACAAATATCGGTACTTTCTACTCACTACTTATTCAGAATAGCCTCATTACCCCTATTTTATCTCGGCTTGTTTTTATTCCAGGTTCTCATCGTTCAAAAACAAAGGCCTGATTGTGATTGGATGAGACCTACCATTCTGACACCCTATTGGTCTCTTTTTGGTGTTTTTTTTTTNACAGACGACGACAGTTCACAGGAACAGCAGCCAGCTGACATCAAACTCCTTCTATCAACAATTAGAAGACTCCTCTTTTCTCTGCTGCTCACAAGCTTCACCTCCTTGGAGACTGGAAAGATTCATGAAGACTTTGATTTCTGATTCAATGTTCCTGGAGAAGAGTCAATAGAAATCAAAGGCTGGGTTTCAGTCAGGTTCACTCTAGAGTTCACTATTACACAATTCAACCATTTAGTAGAGCTGATCAAAGGTTGACTTGTAGTTGTGTCTCTGCTCCATAGAGCCCTAGAAACTGGTCACATGACTCAATCACAGCAGGAGAACTAGATTGGTCAGATGAGCTCGTCATCAGGAAATAAATGATATTAAAGACGTCACTAATGAATTTAATCACTTTTTTGTAAATGTGGTGAAAGTTTGTGAGGTAATACAACTAAAACTGAAGATGATCTGAATAATATCATTAATGGTGAAAATAGTTTCACCAGGTTGAAAATGCAGAGGTGATCAATCTTGTTCAGAGCTGTGGAAACAAAAGATGGACTGATAATGGAGACCTGGATATGTTGATGGTTAAAACTATAATAGAACATGTTGTTGACCCTTTGACTTCTATTTGTAACTTGTCACTTACATCTGGCGTTCTCCCTGATGCAATGAGGTGGTCCCATTACTCCAGAGTGGGGGTCAGCACAGCTTCTCTAATTATCGTCCAGTATCCTCGCTTCCACCGTTCTCTAACATGAAGGAAAAGGTATTTGTATCACGGTGGACAAGTTGATAGTGGAAACCATCATTTTGAATGGTGGTCATTGTTATGGGATTAGAGGGGTTGCACTGCAGTGGGTGAAGAGTTACTTAGACAACAGAAACCAGTTTGTGTAAATTGATCAAGGTAAATTTACGTGATATTACATGTGGCGTTCCACAGGGTTCAGTTCTTGGAGCTCAGTTGTTTTTATTGAACATCAAGGACCTTGTTAACGTGTCCTCGAGGCTTGACTGGATCTTGTTTACAGATGATTCCTTTTCTTATTCCAGGACAGACATTAAGGAAGTTAATAAGGTGATAAATGAAGAGTTGGTTCAAACTTCATCCTGCTTTGATCTAAACAGACGCTCTCTGAATCGATGTCAAACTACCTTTATGCTGTTTAACCACAGAGGGAACAACCAGGTCATTTTGACGATGAATGGATGAAAATCAAAAGGCTGAATGAAACCAAAGTTTTAGGCGTCGTATTTGATGAGAAATCGTCTGATTATTGTTTCTACCAGAGTTCAACCATCTCACCTCCTACAGAGAGCTGCTGTCAGAAGAACGACTGCAGTCATGGACACTTTGTTTCACAGCTTGTCATTGGTCACAGGTCACATGACCTGACTGATGAGGCTGGACTGAAAATGGACAAATGTTCCTTTTTCAGAGGATCTACTGAGTGTGAAGATGCTGTTAAATGTAGGAGGAGGTGGATCTGCTGCTGCTCAGGATGCATGATGGAACTGTTGAGTTGATTGTCTCTGTTTGCTTTGGACAATAAACAGATCAATGATGAAAAGGAGAATCTATCTGATGCATTTCTTTACTTCATGTTACTGGAAACCAGTTCTCAAGTCCTTCATGTTTTTGAAACAAAGAAAGAAAAACTTGGTCAGAAGTTAAAAGTTGAGAATCAAATCCATTAAAATGTCAGAGAGACTGAAATGATCTTCTACCAGTTTCTGTTGTTTATTAATTAAACATATTTATTCATTAATATTCAGATTCCTAAAATGAGGTCATGATACTGAAGAAACAGATGTTCCAGTTCAGACCAGCTGTTAGTGGTTGTAGGAGTTTCAGACATTTAATGATGAGGTCATCACCTCAGTCAGTCAGAGAATGAAACCATTTGTTTTTAGTGCTAAATGAAACAAATCAGTGGTAGAAACACTCAGGAACTTTACTCTGATCTACAACGTTTTCATTTAAATATTTGTTTCTACTTTTTATATTGATTCTGTTTCATTTGGACCTTAAATATGAAGTGAACACAACTTGTTTCAGTCTGATAATTCCTCTGTTGTGAGGTGAACGTCTACTTTAACACAAGTATTACTGTAGTTCTGATGTTTTAGTAACTAAATAGATTTGATTTAGTTTTAATTTCATGTTAAATCCTGGCTGCAGGCTGTTGTCACAGACCAAGCAGCCACACATCCACTCAGAGCAGCAGGTCCTTCAGCTACTAGGACCTGATGAGATGTTCCAGCTGCTGAGAACCTCCCAGCTGTTGTTTGATCTCCTGACCAGTAAAAGAACAGACTGCTTCATCACATCATCTGGACTCAACTAACACTTTGATTTATTCATTATCACATTTCAATAACTTGTCATAAGACTAAGGCTGACACAAACCATTCCTTTGATAGTCGACTAATCAGATCATAGAACGTTGATATAAAACATCCAGTTATCACACCAGCATGCAGCTGCTCTTATATGACATCATTAGCTACAGCTTGAAGTGTTGAAGGTCTGTGCAGCTACAAGTAAAGACAGGATGATAGTTTATGAAACTTTGAAGGACATTTTCAGCTTGTAGCAACAAACAAATCTTTAACTGTAGCATAAAGAGGAACATTCCTGAAAGTGTTCCAAACTCCTGTTTGCTCCTCGACCTGCTCCAGGAGTTTAGCTCTGACAGACCCGCTCCATGGAGTCTTGCTTAGCGGGAACTGGTCCACGGAGACAAGNGATTTGAGTAACATAATAAACTAAATGAGTTGTAAAAGGAAAGAAACAGCTGATTTTTCTTCCCTAAATTAAAACAAACATCTTTTTGACTTTGAGTCTTTGACTCCATTTTCCTGACTTGGACTTAGTGGATGAATTCTTTGATGAAACCATTTCCAGTGAACATGCAGCAGCTCTGCAGGAGGAGAGAGCACAGCTCCAGCTGGGATCCAGTTTCCTGACAGCTCCCAGTCCTCCTCTCCATCTTGGTTCAGCTCATGTCTCCTCCTGCCATCATCAGCTCCTCTGCCTCCTCCTCCTCCTCTGTGATGAGTTTCAGACAGATCAACACTTGTTAGAACGCTGATGACTGATTATTAACAGGATGTTTCAGGGTCTTCAGCTCCAGGCTGATGGAACAAACTACCTTTACACATCAGATCTGCTCAGAGTTCATCAGAACTTTAAAGTTTTATTCAAACAGACTTCTTTCATTCTGTCATTTCTCACAATCTGTTGGAAGTTGTGTTTCTGTCGAGTCTCTGAGAGCAGGAATCAGCTGCGTCCACAGAAAAGACCTGAAACCAGATCAGACCAGGTCATTTTGACGATGAATGGATGAAAATCAAAAGGCTGAATGAAACCAAAGTTTTAGGCGTCGTATTTGATGAGAAATGGTCTGATTATTGTTTCTACCAGAGTTCAACCATCTCACCTCCTACAGAGAGCTGCTGTCAGAAGAACGACTGCAGTCATGGACACTTTGTTTCACAGCTTGTCATTGGTCACAGGTCACATGACCTGACTGATGAGGCTGGACTGAAAATGGACAAATGTTCCTTTTTCAGAGGATCTACTGAGTGTGAAGATGCTGTTAAATGTAGGAGGAGGTGGATCTGCTGCTGCTCAGGATGCATGATGGAACTGTTGAGTTGATTGTCTCTGTTTGCTTTGGACAATAAACAGATCAATGATGAAAAGGAGAATCTATCTGATGCATTTCTTTACTTCATGTTACTGGAAACCAGTTCTCAAGTCCTTCATGTTTTTGAAACAAAGAAAGAAAAACTTGGTCAGAAGTTAAAAGTTGAGAATCAAATCCATTAAAATGTCAGAGAGACTGAAATGATCTTCTACCAGTTTCTGTTGTTTATTAATTAAACATATTTATTCATTAATATTCAGATTCCTAAAATGAGGTCATGATACTGAAGAAACAGATGTTCCAGTTCAGACCAGCTGTTAGTGGTTGTAGGAGTTTCAGACATTTAATGATGAGGTCATCACCTCAGTCAGTCAGAGAATGAAACCATTTGTTTTTAGTGCTAAATGAAACAAATCAGTGGTAGAAACACTCAGGAACTTTACTCTGATCTACAACGTTTTCATTTAAATATTTGTTTCTACTTTTTATATTGATTCTGTTTCATTTGGACCTTAAATATGAAGTGAACACAACTTGTTTCAGTCTGATAATTCCTCTGTTGTGAGGTGAACGTCTACTTTAACACAAGTATTACTGTAGTTCTGATGTTTTAGTAACTAAATAGATTTGATTTAGTTTTAATTTCATGTTAAATCCTGGCTGCAGGCTGTTGTCACAGACCAAGCAGCCACACATCCACTCAGAGCAGCAGGTCCTTCAGCTACTAGGACCTGATGAGATGTTCCAGCTGCTGAGAACCTCCCAGCTGTTGTTTGATCTCCTGACCAGTAAAAGAACAGACTGCTTCATCACATCATCTGGACTCAACTAACACTTTGATTTATTCATTATCACATTTCAATAACTTGTCATAAGACTAAGGCTGACACAAACCATTCCTTTGATAGTCGACTAATCAGATCATAGAACGTTGATATAAAACATCCAGTTATCACACCAGCATGCAGCTGCTCTTATATGACATCATTAGCTACAGCTTGAAGTGTTGAAGGTCTGTGCAGCTACAAGTAAAGACAGGATGATAGTTTATGAAACTTTGAAGGACATTTTCAGCTTGTAGCAACAAACAAATCTTTAACTGTAGCATAAAGAGGAACATTCCTGAAAGTGTTCCAAACTCCTGTTTGCTCCTCGACCTGCTCCAGGAGTTTAGCTCTGACAGACCCGCTCCATGGAGTCTTGCTTAGCGNTTTTTCCTCGTTGCCTGGTCAGACAAAATGTGTCCTGTGATGTGGACGAAGTCCTGTGGACTGACCCAGTATGGAGACACGATGCTGTGGCTGAGTAACGCACTTAGGTAGTATTTGTATATTTTTGTACCTTATACCATACATGGGCTTACTCATACACAAGTAGCAAATGCATCAGATTTCTGTTTGGTTTTACCAGAGCTATGTGTAAATGCACCAGATTTCTGTTTAGTCTTTTTGTACCAGAACTAAATGCTCAGTTATTTTTGTTTCACAACATGCATTTCACCTACAGTGAACAAAAACATGTATTTCTCAGATTCATGTCCTGAGCGTTGTGTTTTCTATTTTTCTACGTAGCGTTTAGTGACTGTTCTTAGTGTTTATAATTTTGATTGACTCGGGGCTCGATTTGACAACAAAGTTCAGTTTGGGCACAGATTGAACTGTTTTGAGGTGAAAGCTTGGTTTTGCAAGTAGAGTCTGAGATTTTGTGAATTTAGCTTGAAAATTGGGGTTTGTGTTCAAACTTTGGAGAAACTGAGAGCAGTTTTCAAGAAATGTGTCTTAGCAATTGAGAAAAACTGTAAGTCGATCTCAGCATAACTTACAGTTTTTGCCCATTGCTTGAACACTATAGACCAGGGGTGTCATTCATACGGCCCGCGGGCCAAGTCCGGCCCGCTAAGGGGTTCAATCCGGCCCGCTGGATGAGTTTTGAAAATAAAAATATTAGGGCTGGGACTTTAACACGTTAATTATGATGCACGTTAAAAAAAATAACGCAATTAACGCTACTTGCGTTTGAAGCAAGGCTGAACTCTTGTCAGCATAATTTCCTGCTGTCCAGATGCTCAAATCAGCCCGTGCCAAGGTCCTCCTTCGGAGGATCCAGCCCGATCCACTCGCTTCACCTGTCTACGCAGTCGCCGTAAAACTCAGCCCTCCGCTCCGTCCTTTCACCACAAAAACCGAAAAGGATCGGCGGTGAAACTGCACGTCTCTAGCCTTATAGGTTTATTCCAGCCAGTGGAAACGGCGGGTTGCATCCAAAGCGCGTTTGTTGGATGACAGCTGAGCCAAGCTGAAGAGCCGCAGCGCGCCACAGAACTTGCCGTCCTGCGCGCTGCGCCTGTCAACTTGACCAGTGATGAATCCTCCACATCTAGTCACAGCTTGAGGCCAGGGCTTCCGATCGCGTTACGCACAGAGATCAGAGCCCAAACTGGAGCGTTGGCGCTCTGTGCGTCCTGGTCCGCGCGTTTGGTTCGTTTCTGGCTCAACACTCGACACGCACGCCAGCTACAGCATCGCTGAGCTGATGCTGATAATTTTAACTAGAGAGCTGGACGTCAGCTGGGCGCACAGATCACCATCCTGCCACTGAGGAACAAAGACCTGAATGGGTTTGGATCCAGAACTGGGTTTTCCCTCAGACCTGGTCTAAATGAAACCATGGTGAAACTGATGGTGTCCAGTCAGCATCACCTGGATTTACTGGTTTTATACAGTTTTAGATGAAACACTGAGTTCCTCAAACCCAGACCCTAACCCTATTTAAAAAGATAAACCAGTAACAAACCCACACTGGTCTATAAACAATAGAGACCCTCATTGAAAACGAGGCAGAAGCCTCCAGACCAGACCCTGGGTCAGTCTGAACACTGCAAAAAATGATTCTCTCATCCAGGTGTTTCTACATGCTGGAAATCTTTTATTATTAATATTTTAAGACAATAAAAGTTTTGTGTACTTCTGCACAATTGCCTTAAGAAATATTTGTTTATATTATTTATTTGAATAAATGTGAAGATTTTCAAATGTACTTGTAATTTTTCTTGCATGAAAACAAGGAGAAAAACATGCACTTGTTATTTATAGGTCATTATTTTAGGATTGTACTGGTCCGGCCCACTTGACATCTAATTTGTCTGCATGTGGCCCCTGAACCATAATGAGTTTGACACCCCTGCTATAGACACATGCTTAGACCAAAGTAACAAAACCTGAAGCTTTTGTGCAACACCTTAAACACAGTGTAACCATTCCTTAAACAAAAGTGCTGCTTTGCACTTTAGTTCCATTTCTGCAACACACTTGCTCCTGCACACTACACACTATTTCATGCATAAGACACTTCGTTCATAAATGAAATCTCATGATACCATTGGGACAACACATCTCTTCCAAATACAAAACACATTGGGTGACTGAAAACACCTAGACACACACCTGACAACACTCACTTACAAAACTCAACACCAGTCAGCCAGACATACAGTAAATAGGCTTCAGTTCAGACATTTTCAGAACTTTGCAAGCATGGAGGCAGAAAGAGCAAGAGGTAGAGGAAGACCAGCAGAGGACGTGTACGTGGTCAAAGAGGCCATGTACGGAACAATATTTCATGGATGGATTCGCCACACAAGGAGCTATTTTCCCCGTTGCTTAGCAGGAGAAAATATCACTTGTGATGTTGACGAGATCATGTGACCAGACCCACACAGACGGCGGGATCCATAATCCCACTCACGCACAATTGCCTAGTTTTTCCTTTATTTACAGTAGTGTGTTTTTTTGTTACTGCATGTACAGTACTATACTGTAAAGTATACTGTAGTACTGCGATGTGCAGTATTGAGTTGATATTGTTTGTAACCTTTCAGTTCTTTCATTTTTGATTGTTGGGGAAACCTTTGTTGTGTTCCATTGAGCTTCACAGAAAGCGAACTGATGAACAGAATAAAAACAGTGAAAATGAAAGACTGCATTGTTTTATATAAAGTACTCTAGTGTGTTGCTTCCAATCTGAAAGTGTATTCACATGATGCAAGTGTGTATCATTTTGTCATCAAAGTTTCATTTTGACAAAGGATTGTTAAGTTTTGATAGCAGAGTTTAGGTTTTGATAGGGTTAGGGTTAGATGTGAATGGTATATTTCCCAGTGTTGTGTTGTGTTTACTTGTGTGTAGAGTTTTTGGCACAATGAGCCAAGTTTTGCAAAATGTGTTCAAGCAATGGGCAAAAACTGTAACAAAAACATTATTAAAAGATAAAGAAACAAAAGAATCAAGATTATCAAAGACTTTTGAAAACAGCTAACGAACATAAAACCCAATGAGATTGATACACATAATGGATATAAGCAAAAGTAGTTTTAAACAATAGGATCTTCAGCTGAAGGTGAACAGACTCTTGATACAATGTAAAAATAAAGGGAGTTCATTCCAAAGTTGAGGTGCAACAGAAAGAGCCATCACCAGGACTTTTCTATTTGCTCTCTGTAACTGATAGAAGTTTGTGGACCTTTAACAGTTCAGTAGGAGCTTGACCATGTAGGGCCCTGAAAGTCAGAGTAAGGATTTTCAAATTAATTCTACATTTAACAGGTAACAAGTGCAGAGACCGCAATGAATGACAATCTTTTCAGTTTTTCCCCATCTTTTTTAAAGATTCTATCAATTCCTTAAAAAGCAGCTTGTGAACTTCAATGTTAGTTGATTTCCAAAGGCTCTCAGCGTCAGGACATGTCATTCTGAAACTGTAAATATTCCTTTTGTGAGATAGTGCACAATGTCAAACTGGAGAGTATTCACACCAGAAAAACAACTTCAGTCGAATTCACATCTTCCTGCATCTAATCGAAACCACTCAGAAGGGTATCAGACGACCACAATAGAGCCAACGACAGACATCGATGACTTCTCAGCGGGCAGCGAAGAGGGTGATTTACAGCTAGTTTCAGCTCATCAAAGTGGAACAAAGACCTATTTTATGAACCCTTTCAGATTAGCATAACCTTCCCCATGCATCACAACATGTTAGCATGTGAATGACTGACTGACTGGACCAGCGGTTTGTTTATACATGTCTTAGGTTATCCAAAAAAGGGTTTTAATAAAGGCAACTGGACTTATTTAGTTCTTTGAAGACATTTTGCTGCTCATCCAAGTAGCTTTGTCAATTCTGTCTGAAGTAAAGGAGAGACTTATAAACTGGTGCTTATCTTCATCTGACACAGCTCCTTCCTGACTCCTGAGAAGTGTTGGCTCCACTGTATTCAGCTGACATCCTGGTGAGGTGTTTTGATTAGAGGCGAGAATTGTCTGGGAATAAAGTTCAGAGCAGACTGGTAGGTGCTGGAAAGGTGAAATCTGAGTCCTCCTCCTCTGTTTAAAGTTGGTTTTTCACGTTTGACATAGATGGCTTCTTTAACTCCTCTCTCAAACCATCGGTCTTCTCTGTCCAACATGTGTAGCCTACATTGTTGTTTTCAAAAGTGTGTCCTTTGTCCTTGAGGTGGAGGTGGACTGCTGTGTCTTAGCCTGAAGAGGTGGCTCTCCTGTTGAGCCATGCGTTTGTTGTTTTGTTTCTCCAATAGACCCTGTGCACGTTAGCATATGCTACTTCCGGTGGGAAGACTCCTGTCCAGTGTTTTATTTCCGGTTTGATATTCTCGCCTGGTCGCACCCTATTTATTGTCTTGTATTCCCGAAGAAGTCGACAAAATGAGTGGACTAAGCGGCGATTTANTGATGAAAAGGAGAATCTATCTGATGCATTTCTTTACTTCATGTTACTGGAAACCAGTTCTCAAGTCCTTCATGTTTTTGAAACAAAGAAAGAAAAACTTGGTCAGAAGTTAAAAGTTGAGAATCAAATCCATTAAAATGTCAGAGAGACTGAAATGATCTTCTACCAGTTTCTGTTGTTTATTAATTAAACATATTTATTCATTAATATTCAGATTCCTAAAATGAGGTCATGATACTGAAGAAACAGATGTTCCAGTTCAGACCAGCTGTTAGTGGTTGTAGGAGTTTCAGACATTTAATGATGAGGTCATCACCTCAGTCAGTCAGAGAATGAAACCATTTGTTTTTAGTGCTAAATGAAACAAATCAGTGGTAGAAACACTCAGGAACTTTACTCTGATCTACAACGTTTTCATTTAAATATTTGTTTCTACTTTTTATATTGATTCTGTTTCATTTGGACCTTAAATATGAAGTGAACACAACTTGTTTCAGTCTGATAATTCCTCTGTTGTGAGGTGAACGTCTACTTTAACACAAGTATTACTGTAGTTCTGATGTTTTAGTAACTAAATAGATTTGATTTAGTTTTAATTTCATGTTAAATCCTGGCTGCAGGCTGTTGTCACAGACCAAGCAGCCACACATCCACTCAGAGCAGCAGGTCCTTCAGCTACTAGGACCTGATGAGATGTTCCAGCTGCTGAGAACCTCCCAGCTGTTGTTTGATCTCCTGACCAGTAAAAGAACAGACTGCTTCATCACATCATCTGGACTCAACTAACACTTTGATTTATTCATTATCACATTTCAATAACTTGTCATAAGACTAAGGCTGACACAAACCATTCCTTTGATAGTCGACTAATCAGATCATAGAACGTTGATATAAAACATCCAGTTATCACACCAGCATGCAGCTGCTCTTATATGACATCATTAGCTACAGCTTGAAGTGTTGAAGGTCTGTGCAGCTACAAGTAAAGACAGGATGATAGTTTATGAAACTTTGAAGGACATTTTCAGCTTGTAGCAACAAACAAATCTTTAACTGTAGCATAAAGAGGAACATTCCTGAAAGTGTTCCAAACTCCTGTTTGCTCCTCGACCTGCTCCAGGAGTTTAGCTCTGACAGACCCGCTCCATGGAGTCTTGCTTAGCGGGAACTGGTCCATGGAGCCAAGATCTGAGGACCTGCAGCATAACACGCATGTGCAAGGACAGAAAATCAGACAAGGCAGTGGAAGGTACAGTGGCAGTTTGAGAAGAAAAATAAACAAAAAAAAACAAAACAAAAAACAAACGGTATGTCGACTACTAAATTCGTCACAGACAATTTTAATATACAACTAATAAACTAATTGTGGCAGCCCTACTTAAAAGGTACTGTGGTAACATCCCACTGCCCCCCCAAAACATCTCTTCTCCCCTCTTCTGCTCCCTCTAACCCCACCTGTACAAATGTGCATGCATGTCACACTGCTCTCTAATGTTTTAGTCGCCTGACTTTTCTTTGTTTTTCTGTCTGACGTTGATGTAGCCCTTGGCAGACGGGTCTGGCTAACTTTTTAGTTCATCCACAGCCGCGTTATTCCAGTATGGTGACTGTAAACAAGAAGACGTGGATCATCCTGTGCATGACCCCATCATGATGAACATGTATACGTTGACTGACAGCCGACGATGCAGAAACTCAAATTCTTTTGTCTTAAAAAACTGACAGTCAGTGTGAATGCATAGGGGTCTATGGGAGGAGGAGGAGCTTCAGAAGAATAACAGATGTTGTGGGGCCCTACCAATATATCATAGTTTAGAACTGAAGTATCATTTGAAACATTTTTTAAACTTTGAAACATAAAAAATACTCCAGAAAGAAGTAACTTTAAGAACAATAAAAAGTTTTTTGATTATTTTCAGGAAAAGATTTTCTTTTTCAAGAGAATGAACTCCAGCCTGAACAAAAAAATAAATCACAGAAAAATGTGAAATATTAACACATATAACACTGTTAAATGTTCTAAACTATTTACCCCAGTCTTTGCAAAGAAAGACTTATTTAGTGTGGATTCTCATGTGTCTGCTTAAACTTGTCTTATGGCTAAATCTGTGTCCACAAACCTCACAAGCAAAAAGTTTCTGTCCTGTGTGGATTCTCATGTGTGTGTTTAAACTTGTCTTATGGCTAAATCTGTGTCCACAAAGATCACAAGCAAAAGGTTTCTGTCCTGTGTGGATTCTCATGTGTGTGTTTAAATGTGAGTTCTGGCTAAATCTGTGTCCACAAACCTCACAAGCAAAAGGTTTCTGTCCTGTGTGGATTCTCATGTGTGTGTTTAAACTTGTCTTCTGGCTAAATCTGTGTCCACAAACCTCACAAGCAAAAGGTTTCTGTCCTGTGTGGATTCTCATGTGTGAATTTAAATGTGACTTCTGGCTAAATCTGTGTCCACAAAGATCACAAGCAAAAGCTTTCTGTCCTGTGTGGAATCTCATGTGTCTGTTTAAACTTGACTTCTCGCTAAATCTGTGTCCACAATGATCACAAGCAAAAGGTTTCTGTCCTGTGTGGATTCTCATGTGTGTGTTTAAACTTGACTTCCGGCTAAATCTGTGTCCACAAAGATCACAAGCAAAAGGTTTCTGTCCTGTGTTAATTTTCTTGTGTTTGTTTAAATCTTTTTTCAATCTTTTCCCACATTCTGATGGATCTTTCTCTCTTGTCTGGACCTTCCTGGGTGACTCTAGTTTTTTCTTTACTCCAACACTTTTCCTTTTCTCTGAACATTTTGAAGACCTGGCTCTTGAATGACATGTCATGTGTCTCTGGAGAGACCCCTTGTGGACAAATTGTTTACCACACTCAGAACAGCTGACACATTCTTTGACTGTCTTTACACCAAACTCTGGAGACATTTTCTCCTTCCAGTTTTCTCTGTCTTCAGTTTCAGGCTCATAATCTGGACTGTCCCCGTCCTCGTCATAATCCTCACTCATTTCTGTCTCTGAAGAGCTGGAAGCATCTCCATGAGTTTTCAGATGTGGGTTTCTGCTGGTTCCTGCTCCTCCACAGTCTTCCTCACCAGCTTCTACTTTCATCTGGTCAGCTGAGCTGCTGGTTGGAACGTCTCTGTTCCATTTGGTGCTGATGAAGCTGTGAGAACAGAGGTTTCTCTTCTTCATTCTCACTCTTCATAGGAAATGC
Organism: Callopanchax toddi; assembly: GCA_006937965.1. Taxonomy (NCBI): domain Eukaryota; kingdom Metazoa; phylum Chordata; class Actinopteri; order Cyprinodontiformes; family Nothobranchiidae; genus Callopanchax; species Callopanchax toddi. The sequence goes on from SSNR01001232.1 coordinate 15,773, forward strand.
AGTGAATGTGAATCTGGTGCATCAGTCTCCTCACCCTGTTGAGCTGCTCTCCCTCCAGACTGGTCCAGAGTTCCTCCTGTTCCTCCTTTATGTGGAGATCTTCTGGGTCCTGCTGGTCCACACCAGGCCTCTGTTCTTCAGGAGCAGCTACTGTCACCAGCAGCGTCTGCACAGGGAGCACTGAAACACAGACATGATGGACAGCTGAACTTCATATTCACACACACATCAGCTGTTATTGCTGTATGGTGGTGANAAAAAAAATACTTTCAGTTATTTGTTATTGTTACAAAGAATGTGTTCAGTACTGTTACAATATTTTTTGGTAATATCAAAATAAAATCCCGTCCTTAGATATTATTACAGCATTCACCAAATTCAAACATCTTCATCTGCTAGAGCCACTTAAAATGCTCAGATCATTTTATTACTAGTTGAACAACAAATTCAGCTCTGAAAAGATCAAGCATTTATTTACATTTTGTTAAAAATAAAGTGAAGCTCTGCAGCAGTTTAGTTATTACATAAGAATGTTCAGGGAAGGAAATATGCTTTGTGTGTAAATTAGAAAATGTTTGGTCTTAGTTCATTAAAGTCATTAGAATTTGGTTCACAACTACCATTGACAGTGTAGCTGGAGCAAATGGTTGTGAGCAGGCCACAAGCGTTTGAAATACGGTGTAGATACTGTAGACAGAAGGGAGTCTGCATCATTCTTTAATAAGCGATCAGCGTGAGGTTGTGACTCTTCTGATGGCGGTGTCTTAATTCCACATGTGACGGTGGGCCCTTTTGAATAGCTGTGGTCCTCCAAACTTGAGTCTGACCACTGGGTTTGAGCGTCATCTGTAAAACCCCACTGGACCTCTAGAATGAAAAACCATCAAT
>SSNR01001233.1:0-10712 GCA_006937965.1 Callopanchax toddi
GTGCAGACTTTACCCCCTGCCCTGCTTGTAAAACTCCTCCACAGATCAGTGAAACTGTCGCCTCATCTTCGTTCGTTTTTAGTCTTTGAGTTAGAGTAAACCTCTCTTGTGTTTAGTGTTCAGTTACAGGTTGAATCATTAAACCAGTGATCAGTCCCTGAGGGCCGGTTTACAGCAGGCTTTAGTGTTCCTGCTTCGACACACCTGATTCAAATGACTGAATTACCTCCTCAACAACGTTCTGAAGAAGTCTGCTAATCAACATTTCATTAGAAGCAGGTGTGTTGAAACAGGGAAACATCTAAAACCTGGGACTGGAGTTGGTTACTGCACTAAACATTACAGAATGATAATAATGTTTTGTTTAATAAAACTAAACTCAACCTGCTGTCAAGGAATCCTTTCCTGGTTATCACTTAGACCAGTTTATAGAGGATTTACAGTAGAACTGAAACCAGTGTCAGGATTGTTCTGCTTTTGAGACGAACTGGTTCAGACACAACAAGACCAGCAGGCATGAAAATAGAAGATGAATAAAAAGAAAGTGGTTGCAGACATTTGTATTGTGGTGAATGATCAGTCATCCATGAGGGAAAAGGAGCATGTTTATTCACAAGAAAATGGTTACAGGAGGAAACGCCAACAGTCTCGGAATGGATGGACGTAATTCACGAACTGTACGTCATGGAGCAATTAACTTTTTCTCTCAGAAACACCTCAGAAAAATGCAAAAAAAATTGGGAAAAATGGAGACTTTACCTCAGAAGGGCTAAACCCTGAACTACTTTATGTATAATGGTCATTATTTTAGATTTAGATTGTATTCTAGTATGGTCAGTCCACCTATGTTACCTTGATTTAACTTTTTTATTATATTTTTTTCTATGTGTGTGTGGGTGAATGTACATGTTTCTGTGTATAACTGTAAAAAATCTGATGAAATGAAATAAAAAAAGAATAAAAAAAAAAAGATTTCTAGTAAAGTTTTAGCTCAGACCAGAAGGACTTAAATGCGAAGATGTGTTACTGATATAATGTCATGTCGCTTTTGTTTATCACGTGTTAAAACTGACCACACCCACACACAGATTTCATATCTATATGCATTTGAAGAAGTAAAGCGCTGTGTGTGACGACAGAGGCGACAGTCTGAAAATAGGAGCTTCAGAGAAGTGAAACGATTTATTTGCTGGTTATTGCCGACAGAAGCAACAAAGACCATCTGATCGACTGTGAGTATAAAGAACAAAATCAGTGGATGCTGAAACTTGATCAAATTGTTTAGTTAAATCTTTCAATATAAGATTATGTACAATCTATTACAATACGCTGTGCAATCTGTTAGCACTCAGACGTGATGTCATGGTCTCTCAGCTACTACCATATAACATGTTAGCTCAGGTCTGTTTTGGCTCTTTTTGTGTTTGCTGAGGTTGACTAGCTGTGGTAATCATCCTGAATGAGTTTCATTCTAAAAAGTAATCAGTTATAGATCTAATGATTAGTTCCTTCCAGGGAGTTTCATTAAAATCTTGGTTCATGAGATATTTCTGATAAAAAACAGTGTTGACTCTAACAGGTAACGGCAACGTTAGGGCAATCTGTTAATGCTCGTAGCATGTGATGGTGACGACTTTTAGCTACAATAATACAAAGATTTACCTATTAATTGAGTTAAAGCCAATTATGAGAACTGTATGAATAATTTCTGAGTTTTTATTTCATTCAGTGGTTCTAAGATATTTTGCCGAAAGACAAAGCGCACATGCAAAAATATTTTCTCCTGTTTGCATTTTGGTGGCGAGCAATTAGTTTAGATTAGAAAATAACTGTAAGGATGTTTAAATTCTCTTGTAATTCGTCCATTTGTGTTGCATCCTTAATCCAAAAAAGGGGTTTTAAATAAAGGCAACTGGACTTATTTGGTTCTTCGAAGACGTTGCGCTGCTCATCCGAGTAGCTTTGTCAATTCTGTCTGAAGTAAAGGAGAGAGAATCTTATAAACTGTGCTTATCTTCCTCTGTCTGTGATGCTGATGATGTTATGCATCCAGTACAAACATGCCGCTGTTTAAGATTTTCTTTGACATTTTGTTTTTGAATTTCTCTGTCGGAATTTCTTTGTTAATTTATGTTCCTGCTCATTTGTGTCTGTGTTTGGTTATTTTATGCACTTTTCACAGATCTCCAGAACAGGAAGTTGAAAACATTATTCTGATCTCACCAGCCCTGACCACATAAGGCCTCGCACTCAGAGTTGTTTAGTTCCTGTTTTATATTTTCTTTACTGACAATATTTATCAAATTCTGTGCATCTCTCAAAATAGGAATGTGCTCGTTAATAGTTGCGGCAGGACTGTTGGACTAATATAACTTTGTGTGTGTGTACATGTATTTTGCAGATGATCTTGGGTACGTCTAAATCACATCTCAGCATCACAATAAAGAGCTTCTCTGGAAAACTGATGTTTATTTGATGAAGTAAAGAAATATTGATAGATGTGTGCATGTTTTCTGCAGGTAATCATCCTTGACCAGCACAGGCACCGATTTCTGAGAATCTTACCCAGAATAGCCACAATGGAAAGTTTGTCTTCATGCTTTATTCTGAAATGTCTCGTCCTTCTGCTTCATACTAACCCCTCACTGACTTATTCACTAAAAAACTGCACTAAACATTATCAGGAGAATCCTTCTGCTGATGTTGCTTTGGACTGTGCAGAAAGGGACCTTTTGGCAATCCCCGATGACCTCCCAAAAACTGCTGTTTCAATACAAATTTATGGAAATCGGATCATGAAAATCAACAAAGATGATTTTTGTGGCATGTCCAAGCTGAGATTTCTGGACATCTCATATAACAGAATTACTCATGTGGACAACGGGTCTTTTAAGGATTTGGTTTTGCTGAAAACACTTATCATGGAAGGTAACCACCTTACCAACCTGACTAGCTACATGTTTCAGGGCCTATCCAACCTGATCGAGCTTGACCTCACAAAGAACCATATTCATTTCATTCACAACTTAGCCTTCCAGTTCCTGGTCAGCTTACAAACTCTGGTTTTAAGTGAAAATCTGATCCAACAAGTTACTGACATTCAGCCCATTCTACAGCTACCTCAGATACAGAGGCTCAAACTATATTGCAGTTCATTTGTTTCATTTGAAACCAAAGACCTGCCACTGAATCTCTCCTCAAATCTTAAAGAGTTGATTATTTCTGGTGATAAACTAAAAACATTCAGCATCACAACACTGATCTTTCCTCACCTGCAATTCATAGATTTCACTGAATGTGCTCAAAGTTTTCACCTGACATGGAATATACCGGACAAATCTTTACTAGGGAACATAACACAACTCAAAATAATTATGCCTGTATTTACCTATGAAGAAGGCCTAAACATTCTACGAAGTCTCAGCTCGCTGACAGATCTTAAACTATATGCATTGGCCATTTGGATGACTGAAAAACTGTTATCTACAGTCTGTAAAATAGCGACACTGAGGAGACTGGATTTGTCTGGAAACCATCTTAGAAATTCGGCCTCTCTGCTTGCATCTTGCTCTCAGCTCGAAGAACTCGACCTCTCCTTTAACTCGATAACTCTACTGCCAAACATCTCATTACAATCAATGAAGCGACTACGTTCCCTGACCATGAGCAACAACCAGTTCACCAGAGTTCCACTTGATGTACGGAGCCTTTGCTTCCTTAAGACCTTGAATATTGGTCAAAATCAAATCTCTGAGTTGAGCTCTGAGGATTTCATGAACACAACACATCTCACAGAGCTTTACCTGAACAATAACCGCATTACCGATCTGGGGAGATGCGTCTTTGAAAGACTTGCTGATCTTAAGCTTTTAGATCTGAGTCACAACTTGCTGAAATCATTTGGAGACACCTTCAAAGTTTCCCTGTGCAAACTTGAGATCTTGGATTTAAGTAACAACTCTTTAATAGTTCTAGATAAAGGTGATTTCAATGCTCTACAGTCCCTAAAACGTTTGAATGTGGCATCAAATAATGCTCTATGGGCAAATCGTAAAACATTCCATGAACTAAAACACCTAAAAGATCTGACTGTAACATCTAACATGTATGAAGCTGATTTTAAGGGACTCCACTGCTTGGAAAATCTTACAATGCTCTTCTGCAAGACCGGGACTTTAAAATTTCCTGCATCACACAATGCTGAAGTCTTCCATCACTTAAAATCTTTGAAAAATCTGGCATTGATTTGTAATAGCCTCAAACAACCTGTAATTCCTCTTTACATTCCAAAAGAAATGTTCCAGACGATGGGACGTTTGGAAAATTTCAAAGCTGAGCAGATCTATAGGTTTCCTCCTGAAGTGGACACATTTCAGTTCAACCCCCAGCTCAAAAGTCTCTCGATAACAAAGGCTGAATTATCACATGTAGATCCGGAACTGTTTCGACCAATCTCAAAGCTCCAGACTCTGGATTTTTCTCAGTCTAACCTCAAGTCTCTGGATTTCCTGCTGCAGGCTAACCTTACTGCTCTCAGATATCTGAAAGTGACTGATAATGACATTCCTGTGATCAATGAGACAGTCTTCACTTCTCTCCCCTCTCTAACATACTTGGACCTGAGCAACAACCCGTTCACCTGTGAATGTTCAAACGCAGCTTTCATCCAGTGGGTGATGAACAACAAACAAACCCAGGTGGCGAACGCTCACCAGTATAAATGTTCATTTCCTGTGGACAAACAAGGAACCTTGTTACTAGACTTTGACATCCAGCCCTGCTGGAACGACGGCAGCTTCTTCTACTTCCTGTCCAGCACTTGTCTGGTTGTTCTGACTCTCCTCACATCCTTCATCTATCACTTCCTGAGGTGGCAGCTAGTCTACACGTACCACCTCCTCCTGGCCTTTCTCTACGACAGCAGGAGGAGGAAGAAGGGAGATCCTCATCAGTTTGATGCCTTTGTGTCCTACAACGTCCACGATGAGGACTGGGTTCACAGAGAGATGCTTCCAGTGCTGGAGGGAGAGCAGGGCTGGAGACTCTGTCTGCACCACAGAGACTTCCAACCAGGTGAAGAGGACTTTTTAAAATCAATTGTTGTTTATAATAAAGAGAAGGTTTCGTCTATCTGCAAATAATCCATCACATTGTTGTGTCTGCAGGTAAACCCATCATAGAGAACATCACTGACGCCATTTATGGCAGCAGGAAGACCATCTGTGTGATCAGCCGCCGCTATTTGCAGAGTGAATGGTGCTCGAGAGAGATCCAGATGGCCAGGTGAGGGCGCTGTCTTTCAGTAAAGTGAAAAAGCCTCCCAGGTCCAGAATGTAAAATCAAGTTTGCAAATTAGGGTGTTTTTTTTTGTAGTGTTTGTTTTTAATACTGAGATGCTAAACATTGCAATGGATTGAAAAAAGTTTCTTAAAAAGATGGAAAACTAATGGATAAACTAAGCTATAAATTAAATTCTATTTCTCCATCTTCCTTTCCATCAGCTTCCGTCTGTTTGACGAGCAGAAGGACGTGTTGGTCCTGCTGTTTCTGGAGGACATCCCTCCTCATCATCTGTCTCCATACTACCGCATGAGGAAGCTGGTGAAGAAACGCACCTACCTCAGCTGGCCTCAGGCTGCACAACACCCAGGAGTCTTCTGGAAGAATGTCCAGAGAGCTCTGCAGTCAGGAGACGCTCCGACTGAGGACACAGACCTGCTGACCGGACCAACAGGATGCTAAAAACACTTTTTTTTTTTTATTGTGCAAACTAACATATGAATAATCAAATTTCTGAATCAGTTCTTAATAAAATTTTCTTTTATGTTTTAAGCCACAATGGAAGAACAACAGTGCTGATTTTTGTTGCTAAAATGCTCAAATCAAACAAAAAACATCCCTACTTAAACACAATTACTATGAACAAAATAAAGCATTCTGTGTGCAAAAAAATATACGTTAAAGCATTTCACTTTCAAAAATGTATATGGTGTGGCGTTTTCTTTATTTCTCTAAATTTTACAATGAATTTTAATTTTGCCTTTTAGCATTTTGTGCTTGCACACATACCACGTCCATAAAGGTCTTCAAAAAATGCAGATGCAGCACGTAAAAGTAATAAAAATAAATAAAATAGAGAGGGGTCGGGGGTCTATTTTTTTTAATCATCTTCTTTATTCACTGTATTTTGTGCCAATTAAAGATTTTTTATTTTCTGATTCATATGATTATGTATTTCAAACATAAACATTCGTGATTTTTAAAACCTGCATGCTGGAAAAATGTCTCCTTTTTATTTTTATTTTACTATAATTAAAAAATAATCTGTAATGTTTTTCTTGCAATTTCTGAAAAATTTATCTTACTTGTATTGCTAAGCAGAAATGCATTTACAAATTATTAAAAAGAAGATTTCAAATTAAAATGGCTTGGAAAATAATCTCCTGTATTTTATCTTATTATGGTTGTGGGGTAATTGGTGCTTGTCTCAGAAGTAAACTGGCGAGAAGGGGATCCACTCTGGACAGATCACCAGTCCAAAGCAGGACATACTGTATACAGTATGTAACATTTTGATGCTCTGTCTCCTTTAGTCTTTAGTCTTTAGCCTGGTACCCCTCACAACCAGGAGGCTCTGATCACCAGACCCCAGGGACCTGATGTAAGGATATGGATTACTAATGTAAGCAGGTACTTGTTGATTTAGGGACCGACAGACCAGAACCAGGATTTTGAATTGAACTCTGGAGTCAACAGGCAGCCAGTGATGCTGGTAGAGTAGTGGGGTGACGTGGGTGAATGTGGAGGACTTTAGCCTAGCATTCTGAACCTCCTGTAACCGATTCAAGGATGTTTTGTTCAGACAGGTGAAGAGTGATTTGCAGTAGTCCAGATGAGAAGAAACGAAAGCATAGAGAACTATTTCCAGTTTAGAGCATGACACAATGGGGCTCAGCTTATAATATTCCTGAGATAAGAGGACGAGCGAACCAGAGAACTGACAAGAGCATCCAGAGTAAGAGCTGGGTCAAAGGTTACACCACAATAGAAAGTCCAGTTTTATATAGAGTCTTAACAAGTCTGCAACAACCGTAGCTCAGACATCTCATGGGGCTTAAAGGAGATGTACAGTTGAATGTCATTTGCATAAAAGTGGCAGGAGATTTCTTTGAAAGAGCTCAGAATGTGCTGAAGAGGGAGCAGATAGGAAGGGAACAGAAGAGGCCCCAACGCAGAACCTTGTGGGACACCGTGGGCATGGGAGATGGAGGGTATGTGTATTTGGAAACAGCCACAGAAAAATAACGCTCAGAGAGATACGAAGAGAATCATTCCAGACCTATCCAGCGTCTCAGCCTATCAAATAACATGTGATGGTCCACGGTGTTGAAAGCTGCAGTCGGGTCCAGCAGAACCATAACAGACCTGCATCGTGCTTCATTTTGAGTGCTTAGAGAACATTTTCTCTGAGGAAAAACTAAACTCAGCTAGAGACGGGGTGGGCACGCCTACTTTCCCAGGACACAGGTCAGTGGACTGAGCTGGACATGCAGCGGTATTTCTAGGGATGCAGCACTGTTTCTGCACCCTTGCTGCATCACCCCCAGCACCCCTACTTCCAGCGTTAATGGTCAGAATGTCACTGGACACTCTAGCACACTCAGGGCAGGCAGAGGTTTTTGTTAACTAGTTTGGTTAGCTCAGATAGCAAACAGGAGCTAATCTATCTAGGAGTCAGAACAGACAGAGAGGAAGCTGAGGGAGACATGCTGGATCTGACCTGACTGACATTATCTACAAAGAAGGACAGAAAGAAAGAAAAGCAATGCTGTATTGATTAAAGCTTACTTATGCCTAAAGCTCAGATATAAGTGTCGGCTGCGGTCTTCATCAGAAGTGTCAAAAGTCAAGACATGTCATAAAAAAGCACCAAAAAATATCTATGTCTGAAAATACAAGAACCTATAACAAAACGGAGCAGACTGTACTTCTTTAGGATCTAAAATCATTCAATGTTTGCAGCAAAACATTGCAAATTAATGTTCTATAAGTCTGTTGTAGAGAGTGTTGTCACATCTGCAGTCATCTGCTGTGGTAGCAGCATCACAGACAGTTATAAAGTTGAACAAGCTGATAAAGAAGGATGTCTGTTCTGGAACCTCTAGAGCTGAATGGACAAAAGGAAGACACGGAATGACATGAAGAACACGATGGAAAACCCTGAGCATCCTCTTCACAAGACAATAATTCAACAGCAGGGTGTCTTCTGTTGCCAAATATAAACCACTGAGTTAAAACTGATGTACAAATCTCCAGATGAACCTGTTCTGGGTACAAAGCTTCATTTGTCATTGATCACTTGAACTCTAAGAAAAAACAACTCAAAAAAGGTTCCATCAAAAGTTACAGTATTTATATCCTGATATGGAAAAGCATAAAGATCTCCTGACATGTGCAGCTATATTTTAAAACTGGTATCTGACAACCTGATGCTGAACGTTTGCACCAGTTCTATATTCGATCTAGTCAACGGAAGATGTTAGAGCTCCAGAATAAATGCTCGCCCTTCGGCCATACTCTAGTTGGTATTTATAAAATAATGCATCTTGAATCTGATTTGATGAGAAGGCTGCAGCTTACATTTCCTGTTCTATTCAGAGAAAATAAAGAAGTGAAACAGCATCTCAGTTCAGCACAGACAGATGATCTGATCTTCAGTTGTGAGTATAAGAAACGTTTCTTCATCTTTGACAATATTATTTTGATTTTCTAACTTAAGAATATAAATCTGGGGAAATAGATTTAGCTTCAATTGTTATTTTGTCTGATAGGGTTTGTGTATGTTTTTGTCATTTTAATTGAGAAGAAAATTATATTTTTTTGAAGAATCTGTACAGGATTTTTTTGTGGTACTTTAGTTTTTTCAGTTTTAAAGTGTTTTGGTTTGGTTTATAATTCTAAATGTGAGTTGTAATTCTCCCCTTTTGATAACAGCAACAAAGAAGAAAACTGCTTGATTTTCAATTGAATCATTTGTATATAAAAACAGATTGATCAAAAAACATTTAATTGTTGTTGAGCAAAATTCCTATATTTACAAAAATGGTAAAGTTTGTCTTCCACAATGAATAAACTTTATCTGGTTTTAAGTCAGAAGCTCTTTCAAGTGATCATTTGTCATTGATCACTTGAATTCTAAGAAAAAAAAACCTCCTGTTTCATAGAAACAGGATTTATAAAACCATTGATAATGTTAAAGGTGACCAATACAAATAATTTAGATAAAATGAAGATGATGACAAATTGAGACCATCTTAGAAGCTTTTGGTGGAAAGTGTTCGTGTTCATTATATTTTCTCTAAAGAAATAAGATCTTGATCTTTAAATGGATGAAGTTGCTGTAAATAATAAAAACTTTTTGTTTCTGTGTGTGTGTCCTCTGCAGAATTATCCTCCTTGAAAAGCATTCTTTAAAAAAACAACAGTAATTTCAAAAGTATGGCTGCTAAAGGATGTTCACACTTCATTCTAAGACTTCTCTGTTTCGCGCTTCTTTTTAACCCCTCGCTTGCCTATTCACTGAAAAACTGCACTATCGTTTATCAGGAGATTCCATCGGCTGACTTTACGTTGGACTGTGAAGGCAGGAAACTTATGTCTATCCCTGATGACCTCCCCGGAGACGCTGCTTCAATCCAACTTCACAACAATTACTTTAACAATGTTCACAAACATCATTTTTGTGGCATGTCAAAACTGAAAAGTCTGAATTTAAGATCGAATGGCATTGTTTATGTAGAGGATGAGTCCTTTAGTGATTTGGTGTCATTGAAAACACTCTACATGAAAAACAATGATCTTACTAGTCTGACTAAGAACTTTTTTCTGGGCCTGTCCAACCTAATTGTGCTTGACTTCAATAACAACAAAATTCAGTTCATTTATGGCTCTCCATTCCAGTTTCTGACCAGCTTACAAATTCTGGATTTAGGGAACAACAACCTCCAACAGATCGATGACATTAAGCCCATCCTACAGCTACCGAAAATACAGAAGCTTAGCCTCAGTTTCAATCAGTTCTCTTCCTTTGAGACCAAAGACTTTCCAACTAACTCTTCAAGCCTTATAGAGTTGCACTTTTCTAGTATTCACCTAAAAAAATTCAGCATAACAACACCAATCTTTCCACACCTGCAAATATTAGATCTGTCTGCACCTGAACAGTCGGCCAATCTGCAATGGGACATACCAGATAAAACTTTACTGAGCAGCATAACACATTTATATCTTAGTCAGCCTGTTCTGTCATTTGATGGGATCAAAAATACCCTGAAGAGTCTCGACTCATTAAGTCATTTGAGATTAAATAACGTGGACAGAAGAATTGAGAAAGGCCTGTTATCTACAATCTGCAAAATATCCTCCTTAAGGAGGCTGGATTTGTTAAACAACCGTCTTGATCATGTGACTCTGAAATTTCCTTCGTGTTCTCAGCTCAGAGAGCTCGACCTGAAAGAAACTTACATCACTGAACTGTCAAAAGGCTCAATACAGTTAGTGAAGCATCTCCGTTCCTTAAACGTGAGTTCCAACCAGCTCACCAGAGTTCCTCATGACATAAGTAACCTCACCTCTCTGGAGATCCTAAACATAGACGACAATCAGATCTCAGAGTTGAGCTGTGAGGATTTTGTGAACACAACAAATCTCAC
>SSNR01001236.1:5820-17354 GCA_006937965.1 Callopanchax toddi
TTTTTACCCCGTGTCCTGTCTGGCTGTGGAGCAAACAGAATAATGTCTGAGTGCCAAAAACAAGCCCAACAGTGTTGCTGTTTCAGGTGAGAGGTTACAGCCACTGCTATAAAACTCCTCCTGATTTTTGTTTAAATATAACCCCCAAAATCTTTATTAGAATGTTTTTATGGTTGATTGGACACGGAGCCTGAAAGTGAAGGGAAGGGTACAGAAAGAGGGATGGGGGAGAAAGGGAACAGAAAAAGAAGAGAACAAGAGAAGTGAAGAGTCCACTTCTAGACCTGTAAATAAAGCACAAACAAACAAGCAAACAAAACAGGAAGAAAAGATACAACAGCAACAAACAGCATATGAATATACAACAGTTGTGATATTCTTCAAATGTATACGTATACACCAGTTCAAGAGAGTTCAGTGTCAACCACAGCCCCAGTCAATGTGTCTGAAAACACCTGAGTCTGTCTTTATGTGAGCACCTTGTGATCACCTGTGTGTATACATGCGCGCTTGTTTATGTAAGGTTTCTCTATTGAAACATTCAATAATAAGTTCGAGGAGCCACAGACCCGTCCCCAAGGCCCACGGAGGACGCGGAGGAGGTCCAGGCCCCAGACGTCCAGAGGCCACCCAGGGCACGGACACCCCAGGGAGACCGCCATCAGGGCAGTCGCTAAACTCTCCCCCAGAGGGCGCAGAGACTCACCCCACGTGGGCCCCCCGGCAGTCGCCGCGCTAGAGCCCCTGGGGGGTCGCGGCTAGGAGCTCACAGGCACCGCCTGCAGCCGGCCATCCAGGGTAGAACTAGCCGGAACCAGAGACCCGAGACCCAGGAGCGAACCAGCCCCAGCAGAGGCCCGACCACCCCCGGGGGCCCAGATCCCACCAGGCCGCCACAGGAAGAAGAGCAGGCAGACGCCCCCAGCACCCAGACCCAGAGACACCCCAGCACGCCACTGGAGAAAGGCACCACCAATGCCGAGGCGCAGCCAGGGAGGATAGTCTCTGCCGAGGAGGGTCTAGCATGTCACAGAAGGGGGGGGGAACAAAACCTGACAGAAAAACAGTCACACACATACACAATCACTCTCCCTCCCTCATGCGTGCACACACACATTCCTGCAAACATACCAAGACACACAATAGACGCTATACACCCACTCTCGCTCCCCATGCACACTCTATGCTCAGGACCAGGGACCAGCGCCCTAAGGGTGTAGCCGGCCCTGAGATCCAGAAGATGGTCCCTCCCTTACTGAAGTGGGGATAAGCAGACCACCGCGCACCCTGCCGCAGCCGAGCAGCCCCCCACCGCAGACCCCGACCAGACGGCCCGCTCCACTCCAGGCCCCAGGCAGCAAGCAGAGAACAGGGGTGTGTGAAGACCCCAAGTCTCCCCCCGCCTGCTCCAATGTGGTGTTGATGCGTGTTGTAGTAAGATGCTTTTAAAAAGAGTGGGGGGCGGCCCGCCATCCCCCGCCCTGGATCCTAAGTGTCTAAATGCGTGGAGATGGGTAATGACACCGGAGGAGAGGTTAGCCGGCTAGACCTCCCTCCCCCCGGGTATTACTGGGTGTAATTTCTCCAAAGACCCTAGATGCATAATGTAAGAATGTCTGTGGTGGAAGTGTTTAAATTGTGCAATAAAATTGGGCCACAGGCTGCCACAGGACTGCAGAGATGGTGTTCCACACCCATGACGTACCCAGAAGCCGAGCCCCCAGACCCCCCCCGGAATGACCCAGCCACCCAGCAGCTACCTGCAGCCTCCGCCGCAGAGCACCCCAGACCCCAGACAAGGCCGCCAGAGGGACACCCTGAGGCAGCCAAAACACCACCCCAGCAGGAGACGCAGCCCTACGTCAGACCCCCCAACGAGCCCATCCCCAGGCAACCCCCAGACGCCCAAAACCCACACACCCCCCCACACCCACCACACCGCCCCGGTGAAATCCTGTAGGATTTCTTTATAAACTATATTTATATTTGCGGTTTTTGAATAACCTGAGCATCTCAGGTGGAGCAAATTTACTTCAGCAGAAAATACCAGAGGAGATAACAGTTTAAAGAAACCTTGTTTTTTTTATTATATTATTGAATAAAATTCAGCAGTTTTCTCAAAGTGTTTTCATGTTTGGTGTTAGAAGCAAATGTTAGACTGAAGTATCTCAGTTTCCACTAGTGTGACGATTTGGGGATATTTTTGTTTTGATTTGTTTTGTTTTTGGTTTTTTAGGGTAAATAGGTGACCGTTGAATAGTGTAGTGACAACTTCAGCAGCACTGGGTCATCAACAGAACTTGTTTTTTGTTAAAGAAATGTTCAAAGAATTTTGAAGGAAGAAGTGACAATGGGTTATGTGAATAAAATTATAATAAAAACAGGAATAAAATTGAAGAATGAAGACCTTGTTTGTAGTTTTTTTTTGTGTAGACTCTCTCAAACTCCTGTTTTTGTTTTGAAGGTTTTCCATAAAGACATGAGGAAGAAGTGTGAGGTGGCCATAAAGAGAGAAGATTGTGAGACTCAGAGATGGAGTTATTCCATCCATCTTCAGCTGTCCAGTTTACCTCCAGACAGTGTTTCCTAAGACTATCACAATTTATAAATGCAAATATCCTGTAAATATCAATCACAGGGCAGAGTGAGCTACTTATCCCTGCAGAACCTGTCAGATGTCACGTTTCATTAAACCTAATAGGGATCATATCTGAGTGGCCCTTCCTGAAGAGGTTTCTAACTCCAGGTGGCCCCAGACCTGAACTGGGAGCCACAGGGTTATAATAAAAAATAATATATTATTTTTAAATATTATGTGTCTTTATTTTAGCCACAAAGAGCAGGACTACACCTACCTCCAGAAGAGCGACAACAGCTTTAATAAAAGAAACAAGCATATTTGAATGAGGAGTACTATCTTCAATTTTTTGTAACTGAAAGCAGTGTAAAAGCCCAAAATAAATACGATAGTAAAAGGACATGGTATTTTGAACAGTTCTAAATAAACTGAGTGTAATTTCAAAAGAATACCTCTGCAAGTCAGAAATCAGTGCTCACAGCATGTGCTGTCCTCATCATATGTGCTCTATATAACTTGACAGTCAGCTAAACGCCTCCTTAACATCAAGACTCTGAAGACACTTTGCTCTTCGTCCACAGGTTTAATGACGTTGAAAAGAGGGTGAAACTGAAACATACAAAGCATATTCAGCTCTATATTTGCTTTTAACAACCACAAAACATGTTAATGCACTCATTTCTATGAATTAAATCAACAGTTTTACACTAACACAAACTTCACAAGTTTTCTTTAAATGCACAACGGCATGTTTTAGATACAATGAACTGCTTATTTATATGCTAATTTATTTATTTATGATGACTTTTGCATGAACTTAGTCAAATAAAGGTGTGGTCAATGATAAAATCACAGAATAAACTTAACTTTCACAGAATGCCACATTTTCCAAAAATAATGATAGAATATTACTGATGATGCTATATACAATCAATACATACCTACGATGCTACCAAAGGCATAAGATGTATGCAGATGTGACTGGATTAACCTAGGAACATCTCTCTGCAGCATGCATGCTTAGATTCTTCCATTTCACTTCCTGAATGACTTCCTGTCTCTCTTAAAGAGCATATTTTAAGTTAGACACTCCCTTAAACAAATGTTTAGAGAAATATAATAGAAACTTTTTTCTGAATAAAAATTTACACAAATTCAGCTTATTTAGGCTCTTGGATTCGTTTTTGTGAGAATTGTCAATTTTTTCACCAAACCGGAAGTGACGACAGTTCAGGGAGACCGTTCGTTCTCTATATAGAAAACTGATCCACTTATCACTGCTTGTGACGAGCAAAACAAACCCCTAGAGTGCCGTTATTTTATTACTTTATTACCATAGTGAGAAGTTATTTTATTAAGATTAAAAAAAAAAAAAAAGATAAAAACAATCAGTCCTGTAAGGCTGTACCCTGTTGGTCCAGCTGTAGACCGTGACCCACCTCCTCACTTGGGTCTGGGTAAAATACCAGCATTTAGCACCAGGTTTTTGATCATCAGAGCTCCAAACATTGAGCTGCGTTTAGGTGGATTGTTAAGAAATGAAAGAGTTTATAAAAAGTTTCACAGGATGCAGCTAAACGGTTCGAGGCTGACCGAAACAGTGTCGGGTCAGGCTGGAAACCCCGCCGGGAAGACCCTCTTGGTAGCCCCGCTGGGAACGGGAATCCCCTCTTGGGAGCCGCTGGGAACGGGAATCCCCTTTGGAGAGCATCGCGGCATGGATTTACTGTACCCCGCCAGCCAGGTGAGGGTCAGACACCTGAAGGAAATGCTCTCATGAAATCGCTGATCGGTACCGGACACGAACCCACCACGAACCGTACCAAACCTGGCATGGAAACAAGACTCAAGTCTCCCCGTTAGCTCCTGTTAGCTGCTGCGTGCTAACAGCGGTTCCGGTGAATGGATCGAAGTAACGGCGCCTGTTTAGAGTCACACTGAATGTTTTTCGCCGGTATGTGGGACTCCATCACATCCAGTCCTGGACTAGACCAGGACCGCCGGGGTTTTTCGTCTCCAAACAGAAGTCATCGTACCGGTAAGGAAGCCGTCTTGTTGTTGACTCAGTGTCCTGACAGACTGGCGATTGGCATTCACAAACATAATAATTTAGCATTTTTTATTAAAATGAATTCACACCGACTTGATTAAAGAGCGCTCTAACCTAAAACTTAACAACTCATCGCCGACAGCGAGCAGGCAGCTGGCAGACTAGAGCGGTGCCAGTCTGAGATGTTAAAGTAGTTTAGCTTTAAAAAATCTAACACAATGATTAAAACAAGCATCTGTTACACAAACTCCACATAACAAAGGGCTCAAATGATCATATTTATGGGAATATTGATCGTACAGAGTGTTAAATTATCCTACAAATACTTTATTTATCTACATCTGACAACACTGTAAGCAGCGCCACCTAGCTAGGAGCTCCCTTAGCTGACGTCACAGGTCCACATATGAAAAAAAAAAGCGTTTTTAGAAGCTTTGCAAAAAGGGGCACTTAGGACTAGAAAAATGGTTTTAAAAAATGTATTGTAAAACAAAATATCCTCAATAAACATTTCAAATAGTATTTTTGGACAGAATTTTATCAGAATGAAAAAAAAAAAAGAACTTAAAATATGCTCTTTAAGGTGGCAACACCAAGTTAGCAAAATCAAAGATCTAAGTTCAAAAACATTAACAATACTAACATATGAACTTAATGTAACAACACACTCCCCGCCTGGTGTGGTTACACGTCACAGACTAATATCAACAATATGACTCATTAGGCATCGCTGGGGAGAAGAAGCACTGTCTCTGTAATGGGCCTAAGGTAATGGGTAGTTCCTCCTGGTTTAACAATCTTCACCTCGACCTGACGCACCTTCCCATCTTCTCCAGGAAAGATCTTTGTTACCAGTCCAAGGGGCCATTCATTCCTTGGCACTTGACTGCTCTTTAGAAGAACAACACTCCCTTGTAGGATGTTTGGTTGCGTGAACTGCCATTTCCTACGTGGTTGCAGTGTTGGTAGGACCTGCTTACGCCATCTGTCCCAGAAGGTGTTGGACAGGTGTTGAACTTGCCTCCACTGACACTTGTGGAGGTCTGAAACCCCAAACTCGCCTCTAGGAGCAGGAAGAATATTCACCTTTTGAGTGAGAAGTGCAGCTGGCGTGAGTATGAACGAATCATCTGGCTCATTTGTTACTGGCACCAAAGGCCTAGCATTGATGATGGCTGCTACTTCAGCCATGAATGTGACCAGCACTTCATGGGTAAGTTTGTCTTTCAGTTGCAGAAACATGGAGTCAAGGATTCTCCTTGCGAGCCCAATCATCCTTTCCCATGATCCACCATGATGGGAAGCATGTGGAGGGTTAAAGGTCCAAGTACAGCCCTGATCCAACAGGTAAGTCTTTACAGATGGATTGTCTATGTTCGATGGGATCTTCAAATCTTTACAAGCCCCAACAAAGTTAGTGCCACGGTCGGAACGAATATGTCTGACTGGTCCTCGTACTACAAGAAACCGTCTCAGTGCATTGATGAAGCTTGACGTGTCTAGGAATTCTATGACCTCAATATGGACAGCCCTGACACTCATACATGTGAAGATCACAGCCCACCATTTACTGTGTGCAAGCCCTCCTCTGGTCCGACGTGAACTGATGTTCCATGGGCCAAATACATCCAAGCCCACATTTGTAAAAGGGGGGTCCATCGACAAACGATCTGCTGGAAGGTTGGCCATTTTCTGGTCACTGAGTGGAGCTCTAAGTCGTCTGCAAGTTACACACTGGTGGATGCTGCTGCTCACTTTTCTTTTGCCGCCAACTATCCAAAACCCAGCGGCTTGCACTGCTCCTTCCGTAAAATGACGGCCCTGATGGTGTACCTGTTCGTGATAGTGTCTTATTATCAAGGTTGCAACATGATGTTTGCCAGGGATGATTAGAGAATTATTTTCATCCTGACTCAGGCTTGACTGATGGAGGCGACCCCCAACTCTCAACAGTCCATTTTCATCAATGAAGGGGTCCAGATTGTGGAGAGGACTACTTTTTGGGATCCGTTCACATTTTTGAATACATTTGATCTCCTCAAGGTACATGTCCTCTTGTACTGACTGAATGATTGTAGTGGAAGCTTGGTTGCATTCTTTCACAGTTATTTCTGTCTTGCAACAATGCCAGCCTTTGCAGGAACAGTTTTCTCTTTGAGTTGTCTTGAAACATCGAGCTATGTGGGCTAGGCGAGCAATGGCACGAGTTAACGACCTCCAGGATGAAAATTTGTTAAATTGTTGTGAGCCAAGCTTTTTGGGTGTAGCTGTTGTGAATAGAGTTGCCACAAGAGGCCGCACATCTGGGTCTGAACTTGGATTCACCAAGTTGTAGGTGTTTTCAGTGATGCTTGGTTCTGGAATGGACAGAAACTTTGGTCCATTCAACCAGTTTTTGTCTTTCAAATGGCCTGCTGCAACAGAGTGTGTTGCATGATCTACAGGGTTTTGGTCTGTTGGTACATAGTGCCACTGGACTGGTTGGGATGATCTTCGGATACGTAGTACCCGGTTGTGGACAAAGACATAAAAACGTCTCATTTCATTGTAGATGTAGCCCAGTACTACTTTGCTGTCTGAGTAGTAGGCAGTGGCATCAATCTGATGATCAAGTTCTGCAGAGACTAGTTCTGATAGCTCTATAGCGAGCACTGCTGCACAAAGCTCTAATCTTGGCATGGTGAACTCAGGGCGGGGGGCCAATTTAGCTTTCTCCATCACAAATCCAACACAGCAGTTACCAGCTTCATCACTGACCTTTAGATATGCAACTGCAGCAATAGCTTTTGTTGAGGCATCACAAAAGATGTGCAGTTCTCTTCTGGCTGCAGCTGAAGGTGACATGTCTGCATATGGTCTGGGGACAGACAGATTAGACAACTCTGACAAGGAGGTTCTCCACGACATCCAGGTTTCTTCCATTTCTGGAGGTAATGGAGCGTCCCAGTCTCCAGTTTTCATAGTGAGTTCTCTTAGAATAGCCTTGCCTTGGATAGTCACTGGTGGCACAAACCCAGAGGGTCATATAGGCTGTTGACAGTGGACAGGACACCTCTCCGAGTATAAGGTTTCACATCATCTGAGACACTGAACAGGAAACAGTCTGTTTGGAGGTTCCAATTGAGCCCAAGACTGCATTGCACTGGCAGTGTATCTGCATCAAGGTCAAGGTTTTTAAGGTTGCTTGCGTGATCAGTAGTTGGAAATGCTTCCATTACTTTCTTGTTGTTTGAGGCTATCTTGTGCAGCCTGAGATTTGATTTGGAGAGGATGGCTTGTGTTTCTTTCAGCAAGCTGACAGCTGCTTCAACTGTAGGTAGAGACTTCAGGCCATCATCTACATAGAAATCACGTGTCACAAAGTTCTTAACATCAGGGTCAACATGCAACTCTGAGACCTGCACAGACTGGTGTAGACCATGGATAGCCACTGCTGGTGAGGGTCTATTTCCAAAGACATGAGCCCTCATCCGGTAGTCTACAATGTCTTTGGAGAGATCATTTTCTCGATACCAGAGGAAACGTAAGGAGTTTCTGTCTTCTTTCCTCACCAGAAAACAATAGAACATTTGTTCTATGTCAACAGAAAAGGCAACTGCTTCCTTCCTGAAGCGAATAAGTACACAAAGCAGTGAGTTGTTCAAGTCAGGCCCAGTTAGCAGCACATCATTGAGTGAAACCCCTTCATACTGGGCACTTGAATCAAACACCAAATTTAAAAAAAAAGTTTTTTTTGTGGCCCGCTGATTTAAAAAAAAAACCTGACCCTCGGGTCTGTAAAAACATTGACCCATGGGATGATTAAAAACCCTGACCCGCGGGTCGCTAAAAACCTTGACCCGCGGGTCAGGGTTTTTGTCCAAATTTTTAAACAAATGTTTTTTTTTTGGGCCCGCTGTTTTTTTAAAAACCCTGACCCTCGAGTCTGTAAAAACCTTGACCCATTGGATGATTAAAAACCCTGACCCGCGGGTCGATAAAAACTTTGACCCGCGGGTCAGGGTTTTTTTCCAAATTTTTAAACAAAGGGTTTTTTTTGGCCCGCTGTTTTTTAAAAACCCTGACCCTCGGGTCTGTTAAAACCTTTACCCATGGGATGATTAAAAACCCTGAACCGCGGGTCGATAAAAACTCTGACCCTCGGGTCTGTAAAAACCTTGACCCGCGGGATGATTGAAAACCCTGACCCGCGGCTCAAAATGTTTACACGAAGGTTGTTTTTTTTTTGGACCCACTGCTTTTTTTAAAACCCTGAACCGCAGGATGATAAAAATCCTTGACCCTCGGGTTTGTAAAAACCTTGTCCCGCGGGTCAGGGTTTTTTTCGACCCGTGGGTCAAGGTTTTTCTCGACCCGCGGGTCAGGGTTTTTAATCATCTCGCTGTTCAAGGTTTTTACAAACCCAAGGGTCAAGCTTTTTAAAAAACAGTGGGCCAAAAAAAACAACTTTCTTTAAAAAATTTGAAGGTTTTTATCGACATTATGTGTGAGGCTCTAAAGTGGATGGCCAGGTGGTTAAAAAGCTTATTCTGTGCTGTACTAAAAGAAACAAGCATATTTGAAGCAAAAGTACTATCTTCAACTTTTTGAGACACAAAACTGTGTAAAAGCCCAAAATAGGCATGATCCTAAAAGTACATGCTATTTTGAACTGTTCTAAAAGAACTGAGTATAAATTTAAAAGAATACAATAATAATGTATCAGCTTTATATAGCGCTTTTCTAGGCCACTCAAAGATGCTTTACAGAGTTGCATTATTCATTCACACAGTCATTCTCACCGGTGGTGGTAAACTATGACTAATGTCTGTAGCCACAGCTGCCCTGGGGCAGACTGACAGAAGCGAGGCTGCCATTCTGCGCCATCGGCCCTTCTGACCACCACCAACATTCACACACAGTCACACAGGCAAGTTGGGTGAAGTGTCTTACCCAAGGACACAATGACAATCTAACCCAGCCAGAGCTGGGGATTGAGCCGGTGCCCCTCCGGTTACCAGACCGGCCACTCTCCCAACTGAGCTAATGCCACCCCACAAGAATACAAGTCAAAAATCAGTGCTCTCAGCATGTGTTAGGCCAGGTGGTTAAAAAGCTTATTCTGTGTTGTACTAAAAGAAACAAGCATATTTGAAGCAAAAGTACCATCTTCAACTTTTTAGGTTAAAAACAGTGTAAAAGCCCAAACTAAGCATGATCCTAAGAGTACATGGTATTTTGAACTGTTCTAAAAGAACTGAGTGTAATTTCAAAAGAATACCTCTACAAGTCAAGAATCAGTGCTAACATCTTGTGTTAGGCTCTAATGTGGATGGCCAGGTGGTTAAAAAGCTTATTCTGTGCTGTATTAAAAGAAACAAGCATATTAGAAGCAAAAGTACTCTCTTCAACTTTTTAGACTAAAAACAGTGTAAAAGCTCAAACTAAGCATGATTCTAAGAGTACATGGTATTCTGAACTGTTCTAAAAGAACTGAGTGTAATTTCAAAAGAATACCTCTACAGGTCAAGAATCAGTGCTAACATCATGTGTTAGGGGCTCTAATGTGGATGGCCAGGTGGTTAAAAAGCTTATTCTGTGCTGTAATAAAAGAAACAAGCATATTAGAAGCAAAAGTACTCTCTTCAACTTTTTAGACTAAAAACAGTGTAAAAGCTCAAACTAAGCATGATTCTAAGAGTACATGGTATTTTGAACTGTTCTACAAGAACTGAGTGTAATTTCAAAAGAATACCTCTACAAGTCAAGAATCGGTGCTAACATCTTGTGTTAGGCTCTAATGTGGATGGCCAGGTGGTTAAAAAGCTAATTCTGTACTGTATTAAAAGAAACAAGCATATTAAAAGCAAAAGTACTCTCTTCAACTTTTTAGACTGAAAACAGTGTAAAAGCTCAAACTAAGCATTATTCTAAGAGTACATGGTATTTTGAACTGTTCTAAAAGAACTGAGTGTAATTTCAAAAGAATACCTCTACAAGTCAAGAATCAGTGCTAACATCTTGTGTTAGGCTCTAATGTGGATGGCCAGGTGGTTAAAAAGCTAATTCTGTGCTGTAATAAAAGAAACAAGCATATTAGAAGCAAAAGTACTTTCTTCAACTTTTTAGACTGAAAACAGTGTAAAAGCTCAAACTAAGCATTATTCTAAGAGTACATGGTATTCTGAACTGTTCTAAAAGAACTGAGTGTAATTTCAAAAGAATACCTCTACAAGTCAAAAATCAGTGCTAACATCTTGTGTTAGGCTCTAATATGGATGGCCAGGTGGTTAAAAAGCTAATTCTGTGCTGTAATAAAAGAAACAAGCATATTAGAAGCAAAAGTACTTTCTTCAACTTTTTAGACTGAAAACAGTGTAAAAGCTCAAACTAAGCATTATTCTAAGAGTACATGGTATTTTGAACTGTTCTAAAAGAACTGAGTGTAATTTCAAAAGAATACCTCTACAAGTCAAGAATCAGTGCTAACATCTTGTGTTAGGCGCTAATGTGGATGGCCAGGTGGTTAAAAAGCTAATTCTGTGCTGTAATAAAAGAAACAAGCATATTAGAAGCAAAAGTACTTTCTTCAACTTTTTAGACTGAAAACAGTGTAAAAGCCCAAACTAAGCATGATCCTAAGAGTACATGGTATTTTGAACTGTTCTAAAAGAACTGAGTGTAATTTCAAAAGAATACCTCTACAAGTCAAGAATCAGTGCTAACATCTTGTGTTAGGCTCTAATGTGGATGGCCAGGTGGTTAAAAAGCTAATTCTGTGCTGTAATAAAAGAAACAAGCATATTAGAAGCAAAAGTACTTTCTTCAACTTTTTAGACTGAAAACAGTGTAAAAGCTCAAACTAAGCATTATTCTAAGAGTACATGGTATTTTGAACTGTTCTAAAAGAACTGAGTGTAATTTCAA
>SSNR01001237.1:0-13199 GCA_006937965.1 Callopanchax toddi
CAAGCACATAAAATGTACTTTTTAAACCACAGTAACAAATACAGAAAGATAACAAGAGCTTATGAGGAACTTATCTGTTCTTACTTAACACTGATACCAGTGACATCATTAAATGTGTTTTCATTGAGGGTTAACCATGCTCCCCCTGCTGTAAATATCAAACTCCTTAAAGCGTAGATAGTCTTTCAGCCTGGGAGGAAGTGGAAGGAAGTTGATAAAAATAGGAGATCTCAAGCGCAAACAACTGAGGTGCTCCCTTATCCGCAACCGACACAGGTGCTTCAGGCTCCGTACATTTCCTGTCAGTCAAGACATGTCAACAAAAGCAATGAGTGCACTGAAGGATACAGTTTTACTGACAAGGATGATAATTCAGCCATAATTGATAAGGCATTACTAAAATTCTTACTTAGAATGTGACAGATTTCTGGCCACTGTTTTTATCTTGCAAGGTGTCCTTCAGTTTAGGGCAGAAAGAAATGTGGTCAGTGTAGTCGAGCATAATGCGCACCACCTGGGCAGTTAATCAATATACATACATATACATACATATACATACTATACATATATATATACTATACATACATATATATATATATATACACATTCACATTCAGCCACAGTAGAATATAAGCAGCAGTCATTCCAACAATGGAAATCTAACCATACTCAGAATACTTACAACTGTTATTCCAAAAGCACATGCCCTTCAGAGAAATAACAGTATTCATATTTTATCACAATCTAAATACAAGCATAGAGACTTATGCCATACAAGCTGTGTAAGGCTTTTCTCAAACATTAAACTTAATGAGGTAGCACAGGAAATGTCAGAAAGACAGCAACAAGACCTTTAAAGTTCAACAGTAAAGCATAAAAATTTAAAAGACGGACCCACCACACTGACAATTCAATTTCTTAAAGAAATCAATGTGCAGTGTTTACCTTAAACTGGCTGTGCTCCCTTGTCACACTAGTGTAGCCAGTGGGCCTCTCAGGACACACACATGATCCAGCTATTTATAGCTCCTCCCCAGCCACAAATATCAGATCACAGGGTTTCACGACTAGCACCTAGCTTTGACCTACTAAACACTGAAACAACCACTAACAGTCACACCTGTAAATTAATTTAAGCTCATATTATATTCTTCACAAAGAAACAAAGGTAAGAAACAGCAGTTAAGTGTTAGAAGGAAGCAGAACCCTCAATCAGGTGTTTTAGCAAACCTATTTAGGTTACAACTCTTTGCTAAAGGTCTTCCTGGTTCTCATTTAAGATACACTATACATCTAGTTTTAGAAAAACATTTTATCATACTCATTTTACATCACAAAAGCCATTTTACTGTCATTGTATCCTGAAGATATCTGTGTAAACATCCAAAGAGCCATGTGACAGAAGTCCTGCCAGGAAAGTGTTGTTACTCCTAAAACCAGTTTCAGCTGACTTGTTCTAATGCATTGATTTAGTAATAATGTAAAACAGACTCACGGATGAACATGTTTTTATCATGCTTGTTCTGTTTATTTAATAATAAAGTGTGCACTCTCTTGACATATTTGTGTCATATAAACAACCTGTTCGTTGTCATTGTCATCATGTGCTTCCAAAACATTAACTTTTAAAAAAGACAAAGAAATATAACTTGTAGCACACCATTCCTTGCTTTCGTTATAGATATGCTCTAAAATTAGTCAGATGCATTCATTTTATGTAAATATTGGATCTCTTTAGAACAAATAGTGA
Source organism: Callopanchax toddi (assembly GCA_006937965.1). NCBI lineage: Eukaryota > Metazoa > Chordata > Actinopteri > Cyprinodontiformes > Nothobranchiidae > Callopanchax > Callopanchax toddi. The sequence continues at coordinate 1,751 of SSNR01001237.1, forward strand.
ACCCAAGTAGCATTATGAATGGTTTGAGTCTCCAACTGTGTGTTATCTGATCTCAGTCATCAAGCTGGCAGAGCAAGGCTACACCACGCTTAGTCCAGTGCTGCGGGCGTCTGCTGGTGGGCAACATCATGGAAATGACAAAATTTGTGGAGTGGCCGGTAGTAGAGAGCGTTCCCTTCCGCTCACTGGTCTTATAGAGAGGGCAGACGTAAACTGTCTGGGATTCATCAGCATTCTTCTCTTCAGCTATTAAAAAGTAAAGGACACAGTGAAGCAGAGAAGAAAACATTAATGCAGCTCCAAGAAGCACTTAAAAATGACTGGTTTAAATTGCACTTTTCACAAACATGTTATACTGGCAGCATGTAAAGTCCTACTCACTGGGTTTTATCCAAATGATTGGCATAGAGTCAAAAAGTACTTTGGGGTGCTGCTCAGCTAGGACTCCACTGAAGATTAAGAAACAAAAACATAATGTTTGTTTGCATTTCACTGATGTGTAAGAAAAAAACAACAAGAACACTACACACAATTACAATTTCCAAAACTATACATTTATAAATACAATGTAATACAGACAAAATAGAACAGAAACGTATATAAAAGTTCTTCAGATTTATATTGTGTAAATTTGCATTTTAGGATTTTGACTGTGAAGTTCAAAGAGTCATATTGTGATGTACTTTGCAAATCACATGGAAATTATGTACACAACATAGCACATGGCCTTTGAACCTCACAGGTGGAACCTGTAAGGAACAACCTTACCTTACCTTGGGTGTGGATAGTGTGTGAACACACTTTACTGTCACTTTGACAATGGTGGCTGTTCTGTGCTTTCCTGATATGCTATCTACCCACTTTAGCTGAATGAGCAACTGCCACAGTTGTCGGTCAGTGCATCTCGTGATCTCTGGATAAACGACTACTTGTAAGGCAGGCTGTGTTTTTTAGATTTTTTGGGGTGATGCGATAGTTGGCACCTCACTAGTGTTAAACAGAACAGTTTTTGTCCATTTCTGTTCACACTGTATATTACAGAAGATCTTCAAACAATGCCAGTTCAAACCTGGAGATGTTTGATTCAGTGAAGAATGGGAGAACATATTATGCTCCAATATGAACAATCAGTCCAACCCTTAAGGCAGATGAGCTTCTTTTCCATTTTACATCTATTAATTTAAAGTGCTGGGTAACGTGATAAATGAACACAGTGCTGCACATATTGTTTATCACATAAACAGCACACCATATCAATTATTGGACCTGTTTACTTTTCTCTATGATGCGTTTATATATCTTTATTGTGCTTAAACTGTCTTGTTCAGCAGACGTGACATTATGTTTCTAATTTTGTTTTGATCTTACACATATAGTAACTTTACTATTACATCTACCTTTCTTTGTCCCATCGAGCTCCATCAAGAAACAGCCCATTAGTGTAAACACCATCCTCAGGTTCTGTTTTTGATGTAACAACTGGAAGAACCTGAAAGGCAAAACAAAACTTTAGGTCAGTTTATTATCACGGAAAATGAAACTTTTTAATGTGGAGACAAAATGTATGTTTTTTTAAACCTCAAAATCAAATCTTAGCAGATCAATAGGAACGTGGTATTTCCTGGCATAGTTCTGCATAGCTCCAGTTAAGAAAGCCTGAGTGAAAAAAAATCCAGACAGCCAAAACACACTGGGCTTTCTGGTTTCATACCAAACCTGCAGGCACACAAAGTGAAAGTGAAAACAGAGAATGAAAAATATGTAACATGCTTATACTCCTTGTCTAAATGAGACTTGTGATATATTTGTCTTATGAGGCCATAGAATTTTCTCACCTGTAAAAACTTGAGCCTTGAGAGAAAGTCATTTATGTAACTACCCAGAGGCTTGAGGCTTGGGTAAGAGCACTTGGCCCATTTTTCTGGGACCCTGCCTACGATCAAATTGCCTGCAACTGCCTCCAGCTCTGAATCCATCACCACCAAGCCCTTAATAGCTTTCAGGAGGTTCTGTAGACTCACACGAATAGTACTACACAACCTGAAAAACCAAGACAGTAGTTAAAGTTGTACAACCTGATAATGACTTAAAGTTAATAACTGATCTGCTTCTTCTTACGTATTGTAGCGCTCCATCTCTTGAACAAGAACTGTGTTCATACTTTCTTCATAGAGCACTGGGAACTTCAAGAGAGCTGCTTCGGTGTCGAAATTAGATGGAAGCTGGAGAGATCAGCAAATGTCAAACATACAATTCAAACTAGAGTGAAAGTTCACAACAAAGTCACCTCAGGACACTACATAAAACAAAGTGGTCCAATTCTAATAACTTTTTTACTTTTTAATAATCATATAAACTATTTTGATTTTGTCATGTTTTTTAAATTCTATTGCATTTTTGTGCCAAAGACTTATAATTTTAGTAAGAAAATACAGTCAGAAAAAAAGTCATGCTTAAGTTATCAGATAAAAACAAAGGTATAAAGTTCTAAGCTAACACTAAAGGCATAAATATGTTTGACCAAATGGTAGCACTGAGTGATAAATGAAAGGACTCTCAAAAATATAATATCAACAGTACAAACAGGAACTTTGGTATATACCTTGGTAAGGATGTCGTTTGATATATCGTACAGGGTGTGGTCACTCCCAGAACTGGCCCCTCCCTTAGCTCCCCCACCCTGGGTAAGTAGCAGCGAATCAAACAGCATTTTTGTTTGCTGCAGGTCTTTCGAAGTGTCAGCATTTTCATGCATCCCAAACACCTCTGGATACTGGCTTAATGGAAGATTCTAGAAAACAAAAAGTTATTGGTACTCAGAAGTCATAACAGGAAAATAAATACATCTTTGTGCTTTAGAAGGTTATTTTTATTACCTTAATGAATAGAACATAGTCTTCATAGCTAGACTTGGGTGGGACAATGTATCTACCACAAGGTGAGAGAGGGTAGTTATAGGCCCAAATAACTTCCTTGTTGTAGAAATCGTCCAAGATGGTCATCAGGAGCCGCCGGTCCCAGTCATCTGTCACACGTCCGCCGTAGTTACACTCTCCAGTCAGATATGTTATGGCCTCCAGGGGCACCTCGTTGTATTCATTTATAAAAAGCTGAAGATTTAAAAAAGAATTAAATACACTATATTTTTTGTGATGTATGGGAACTCTACAACTGACACTTTCAAGAAATACCTGAAGCTGCTTGATGCTTATTCGAAGGTCAGACTCATTGAAGCCATAAGGAATATTCCAACCCAGAGGACCAAATTTTTTCCTCTCCTGTACAAGAGCATGGAAGAAGCACAATCCAAACAGGAGCTTTTCCCAAACCTGGTGAATAAATCCAAGAGTCACAGAACATCCTTGGTGTGACAGAGTAATTTAAATAATACATGTAAGCTGAACTCACCAGCTCCTTATTGGGACAGTTATTGAAGAACTTTTGGTCAGAAATGGGATCTGACAAGTAAGACTGTAGCAGGTTGAGACGGAGTCCTGTAGGAGGCTCATTGGTCATTTTGACCCCATTCTGCAGGATGGTGACTGGAAACTGATTTCAAACATAAAACTTGTTTCTATATGTTGTGAAATACTTGTGTATAGTCCTAAGAAAGCTTCAGTCTAACAGCCTAAAGTTGTTTTTTAATACACATGTTAAAGGAGGTTTTACCTTGGATGAAGGATAACTTGTCAGCCAGAGGCGGAAATCTTGGTGGCATGTTGTCAGGTTGAAGTCCTCACAGATTTTCTCCAGAGTGGACATCCACGAAACAGCCAGGTGACAGTTCTGCAAACAGACCCACGTTCCATCCTGCATAGCTGTGGATATCATTTTAGCAGCTATGGGCCCCTGGCCCTGACCCAGAGAGATAGACTGAAACTTCGTGTCACTCATGTTCGTGTCACTGGCGAACTTCAATAAACCTATGGAGAGATTATATTTTTATTGACTTCCATTAGAAGTACTGTATTGAAAGGCATTTTGACAGTTGCACCAATGTTCAACATGAAGGACTTACTGGCCATGGGATCAGCTCCTGGAGAAAGAACAAACACAAGTGGGATGGTGCAGTTGGAGTCCAGGTAGCTCTTACTCAAGTCAAAGGGGGGTGGCTGGACAAATTTCTTCCCCAAATTGTTGGTCACAAACATAGTGATGGCTGGAAGTATCTTATCAGGTCTGAGACAGCGAACAATGATTATTTTCTGCAGGTTACTGAGGCGGTCACACCACGGTGCAGGAAGATCAACGGTGCACGGCTCTTTGCTGTCATATATAGGCTTAAAGTCACCGGGACTCTTGATAAAAGCCTCACTGTGAAGTAAATAAAGTTAATCCATTGTTTTAAAAAGTACATCACATTGGAAAACACCTGAAATGACCAGAAAAAATATAATTTGGTGGAGTGATTATTGGTTTTTACTTGATCCCCTTTAGGCCAGGCAGGTCACTTGCTCTGCAGATTTCATCCCAGCTCTTGTCCTGTAACCAGCTGGGGTCTGGGTTAGGAATGGCGTTCTGCAGGCCTACACCCCCAGTCAGCAAAAACATGAAGTCCGGGTATTCAATTTCTCCTTTTTCTCTAAAAGAATGTATTAACAGAAGACCAAATGAACATATATTTTTGAATGGGCATGTGCATGAACATTGAAATAGCTTGAGGCTAGAACACTTACAGCAGCAAATTGCAACATAGAAGGAAGGAGAAGAGGAGTTTGTCCTTCTCAAAGAGGGACCGACAGACATTGCAGTACAGGTCATAGGTGAAGTGATCGATTAAATATCGAAGTCTCCTCTCCAGAAGCTTGGACTTGTTACTAATGAATAAAAAGCAAAGCACAAAAAACTTCAGACAATCAATAATTGTTGACTTTCTTTAGAATTTTTATATGCAGCAATGTCTTAGAAAATGTAATAACTTGGCTTCCAATAATGTGTTTTATACATATTTTTAACATGTATATCTTTCTTTATATTTGATGTAAAAACTGTGAATAACTTGCACTAAACTGCCGGTACGATCTGAGTCCTAACCCATTTATCTCGGTACATTTCAGCTTTTGTGGGAGAGCAAACAAATCTTCATGAGCATTACTCACCTGTCTTGAATCGAGTTAATGTAGATGTTCACAAACCAGCTGAGAGAGTACTGGTACATAGGGTCTATGTTGGTCAGATCAGAAATACTGAAGAACAGGATGGAAGAATGTTTGGCAATAGGTCTGTAACCTTCTCTAGACTCAGCAATCTTGATCTCTGTCTTCTCTGCAATCTTAAAAAATAAACAAAATGTTAAATTACCCTATAAATGACAAATCAAATTCACATTTTAGTGGGATTTTTATAAATAGTCTCCACCTGCTGTTTCTTGGTAATCTCCTTAGACATGATCTTTGCAGAGTCTAGAATCTGAATAGCACTCTCATCCTCCAGGATATTTCCCTCAGAAGACTGTAGCGTTTCCAAGATTTTGTCTTCAATTTCCTTTAGCTGCCTCTTATTGTCAGCTGACTGCAGGATGAGTGCATTTCTCTCCTCTTCCAGTTCTGGCCTGAAAAAGCAGAAATAAGTGGGTGGTGGTACAAGCAAAAGCACTGTATTTAACATATTTAACTGGCATTAGAAAAAGACTTTTTCTACCTTTCCTTTGCAACCACAATCCCCAGCAGCTGGTCCTCCAAACCCTCTGGTGTGATCATAAAATTAAGCAAGGACACCTTGGTTGCCAGTTCTGGTAGGTAGTGTGGGTTCCTGAGCTTGGTGGTGATGTAGAAACGGAAATCCGCTGAGTACTCAATTACTCTCTCACCAAGCCGGATGTAGTCTACTCCGCCTAGGTAAAAAACAAAATGTGAACTTAGACATTTCAGGGTTCCATTTAAAGTCACTGTTAATATTTTGGTAGCCTCTCACTCAGTCACATTTACAGCACCTTGTTTGAAGGTTTGTTTTAGCAGCAGTGGTTCCAGAGAAGGGTCCAGCTCTTCTCCTACATTCTCCAGCAGTAAAGGAGTTCCAAACTCAATGCAATTTTCTAAAGTTCTCACATAGTCCCCATCTGTTAACTTGATAATGCTCAGGTTATTCTCCTTCTCTGAATTCTTCACCCACTTGTTTGCTTGACCTTGGGGGTCAATCATCAAAGGCCTAAAAGAAGATTTATAACAATAAATGTTTTGTACAAATTAAAACTAACTGCAAATGTTTAAATGAAAACTGAAATATTTTGAACAGTCATTTTCAGAGGACTTTACCATCTACGTGAATTACTGGCAATGACACCATTGTCAATAGAGAATGAGTCACTGGGAAGGCCAGCAATGTTCCAAGCTCGAATTTTTATGGGATCACCCAGGGTTTTACTGAGAGAGAAGTCATCTGAGCATGGAATACTCTTAGACTATGGACATATATTTGGAGAAAAAACAGATAATAAGCAATTAAAAAAATGTAAGTTATTTAAAAAAGCTACAATTAAAGGGACAAGAGAAGAACTATTACCTGGCAAAGACTGGTCCATAACTTTGTGCAGTCATGCCTGAACCCAACAGTAAAAGCCCCCAAGTAGGCGATGACACCAGCAGATATAAGAACATCCCCAGTCAAAGTGTCATAGGTGTTCTGCAGGTCATCTGCTGCTTTTGACCATCTGGGTAGAGATTAATCAATTTAGTAAAAAAAAAAAAAAAGCATGTTTCTAGTCTTATCTAATTGAATAAAAGTAATCATGACCTGGTCTTCTCTCCACCTAGACCACCAATAAGCTTTTCAGCCCTCTCCAACTTCTTTGCACACGTTTCTACTTGGAGCTCCAGTCGGGCCTTCTTCTTCGTTTCCTTCTCAAAGGTTTTTTGCAGTGAAACAACGTTGTCCTCAACTTCTTTTAACTCAGCTCTCTTCTGCTCTACTAGGGCAGAGGCAACAGTTTGGGACTCCTGCGCCTCTGCAAGACTGGCTTTTTTAGGGGCCACAACCTAAAAACAAAGGGAAAAAATATATATATATAGAAACAATTGAGAATGTATGTGCAGAAACTGTCATTGGTACAAGTCACAAAAACATCTAAAAATACTGCACCTTTACAACTCTGTCATAGTGCTCCATTGCTTTAATCCACTTGCACAGGCCTTCTGCTGCAGAGGAGGCCTTAGCTACTTTGCTGGGGTCAAAGTCAGGATTGGTCATGTACTCATTACGAATATTCTGCATTATTTGGGCCTGCAAGTCAGAATTTTAATAGATTAGGTCAAAATCAAATTATTTGTTTGACTTTATGTTTTAATGATAACATTTCCCTCGACACTCACAGAAATGTTGTCCTTGTCGTAGTGCTTAAGTTTCCATAAAAAGTTAGGTTCACCCAGTAGCTTCTTGCTTGGACCCCAATAATCTAAAATCTATACAACAACAAAAAAAAATCCATTGTAATATCATAAGTTATAGGAGCCCAAACAATGATGAATATTTGTTGACATTATGTATTGACTGTGTTTCAGTAACTAAAAAATGTAATTATTTTTGAAAGATATTTTTACACTCAGTCTAACCTTTTTCCCAGTCCCAGCAGGGTCAGCTATTTTATCTGGTTTGATCTCCATCATCACACAAACAGCAGACATCACCAACTTCACTCCTGCTGGTGGGCTTTTCATTGATTTCACAATGGTGATATCAGAGGTCTAAAATAAGACAGACCGTTTTCCTTATCCTTCTACTGAAATGCAATGATCTGAATAAAAGTATAAAAATATATTTTCTAAAGCAAAATACAGTTGAAGAGTTCTCACTTTTAACGTGTCCAAGGCAGCGATTGAAGCCTCCAGATCAGGGACGACTTTGGCCACTTCCATCTCACACTCATTCTTCAGAACCAGAGCTTCACTAGCTTTTATGTTAGCTGCCTCTTCCTCAACACGCACAACTTTTCTTTTGGCTTCCACTTCTACAGACTCAAGTTCAATCATCTGAAAAATTCCATAATAAATACCAGTAATATACATTCAGGCCCAAATTCACCAAAGGATTGCACATTAGCTGTGAGTGCAATTAAAGCTTTTTAATCTCAGAGTCCTTACAAAAGGACATTCAAGCCTCTATCTGTGCTGCCAACTAAGCAGTGCTGCTGAACTTTGTCTATATTTAAATGATGTGTTATACTAACCTAGTAAACTAGACTATCAGTTTTGCTCAGCAGACTCATATATCCACATATATAATTTGGCTTGTCAGGCTAGTGCTATACTGCATTTAATGAAAAACCTGCCCATGTTAATGTAAATTTTTGCAGTGGAAAAAATCCCGTGATTTTCAAAGACCTGCATTATTTATGATAAGCATTCAACATAAAATGTGACATAACACAACATAAAACCTTGGAGATGATTTGTTCTTCTGAGGAGTGTGTTTGTTGTTCATTAGTTAGCTCGTTCTGAGAAAACTTTTTTCTTGCTCTTTCTGTCACTATTGTGCCTCATGTATATGTTAGATGTGCAGCATGATCAGACTTCAATAAGTGCAAATTGCTGAAAACTGCTGAGCTTCATGGGAGTTTTTGCACCAGCATATAATTAGAGGTGTTTGTTTTGTGAATCTGAGGCTGAGAAGGCGCAGATAGCCAAAGTACATAAGGTACAAATAAAACATGCCAGTCAGTGTACTATGCATTTATTCAGATAAGTTACTGGTTGATGCAGCAGTGGAATAGAGTTGCAATATGTATTTACCTTCATCAATTTGGTGTTTTCTATCTTTGCCTGTTCTAATTTTGGCTGTAGATCTAGCTGTTCTTTTTTCATTTCAGCAACCTGCAACAACAACAACATTGTTAGAATAACATAACATTGTAAAAACAACAATATGTAGAAGAAAAAAAGAAGAGAACTATATGACACATACCTGGGACTCAGCAAATGTAAGTTTATCCAGACCATTAGTATACCTCTGTTTTGCCTTCATGACATCGTCTCTTTTTTGAGTGAGCAGTAGACGGAAAGTTGCAATTAGCTCCAGGTAGGATGTCGGAGTCACATAATTATGACGACCTAGTTCAGCAAAGAATCTGAAATGAAAACAGCAGCATGATTAGGTGCTTACATGTCACTATGTTTTAATTGTGAATATACAGGTAACAAATAAGCACATCTTACCTCTGTGAGAGCTGTTCGGCAGAGGTGTGAAATGTTTTGCAGATGGGTATGACATCCTGCCTCTCTTTTTCACTCATCTCCAGCGACTCCAGGAAGGAATTGGCAACTCGCTCAAGAGCTTCCTCTGGCCATGACTGTGAGGACACAGAAACATTTGTCTTATTTGATCACCTTTAATAAACAGTTTTGATGTTTCAGTACCTGGTGATGTTTTTGTAAACATTATGTAAACAAGTAAACCCACAAAGTACCTGGTACCAATCAACAGTACAGCAGTTAATAAGCGATGGAAACTGACGCAGGCGATTTCGAAAGGCATTTCCAATAGGACTGAAGGCAACAACTATGTGCAGGTTCTCTCTACAGCGTGCCACGAAGAAGGCAAACAGAGTCAAAGAGCTCAGTTCCAAATTCTTATTACCAGCCTGAGCAATAGGTCGTATGAGCTGGGGAAATAAACATAAACATTTTAGATAAAGGAGTCTGTTATGCAATAAATACATGTTTTGTTCAAATGTTAAAAGAAGCCTACTTCTGTGATCTCTTGCTTTTCATCCAAGGCAAACAGATTGGGCACCTCTCCTGTATTCAGGACGCTGTCCACATCTTCCAGAAAAGCCTCGTCTTTGATCTGAGCGTCAGTTATCAGAAACACTGTCTTCTCTCCTTTGACCCCAGCTTTCTTTAGCAGCATCTACAGTTGCCCCAAATTAATAAGAAATGCAGAACAAAAGCCATTGATTATTTTCATGGTGTGGAAGTTAAAGGGTTGGGAAAAATTTAAAACAGAATGATGAGAGTGACAAAAAAACAACAATGTGACACAAAAATCTTCTAAAAACTGTTAGGCTAACCTTGAGGTCATCTCTCCACTCGGTCATGCCATAACTCTTAGAGATCTCAGGCTGGAACATGGTCATGTGGGCCATCGATGTGGCCAGGCGGGTAATAGACTGGCGCCCACTGCCTCCCAGTCCAACTAGCAGTGCATTGCCTCCTGGCTGCTTTAACACACGACTTATCCGGGACAAGTGCTCCAGGACATAACTATAAAACGTATAAAATTTGATCCCTTGTCAGAGTTATAAAAGCTTTTGTAAAAAAAAAAAAACTGTATGCAAATCAAGTTAAAGCCAAGTTGTAAATTTGACACATTTAAAAGAAAATCATCTAGTTTGATAAAATAAGGTCACATTTCAAATGATATAACCAAAACAGTTTACCGGAAAATGACAAGGTTCATTTGATTCTTGTGCATCTGGTTGTATTCTTTGAGACATGACTCCACCACCTCAGCAAAGGTATCAATGGAAGACACCTCAGCATACAAGCGCTCATCATCCTCAGAGTCTGGGTTCATGTAATCACCAAAAAGAAGATTTTGCATGTCCTCTTCTACCAGCTGAAAAGAAAAAAACATGTATAGTACAATAGACATGTATACCTGTATTCTTCCCTGTCCTCAAGATGTTTAATATGTTAATACTTTATTTAAAGCAACACTAATTAACTTTCCTGTGTAGCCCCCTACTGCCTCTGCTGGTTAAAAGTGGAATTTCAACTGTTGTAAATCCTCCCGCAGAAGCCTGCCATTGCTCCCGCCGCTTTTCAGCTAATGATGTCCCAGACAAGGTGTTGTATTTAACATTTTTTTTAAGTATGATTATGTTCAGTTCAGAAACAACCTCTCTCTCTGTTTCTCTTGCTCTCTTTCTCTGCTGTCCGAGCGTGACTCAGTACGTCCAAATAATTACTCAACCCAAATCTGACTGGACCCACTGGGCTTCGGTTCGGATCCTACTAGCCGGGAAAAGCCCCATGGAGGTGTACTCCTGTGTAGATGTTTTGGTGCGGGTCACGCGTCACTGGTTCCAGCGGATTTATTCATTTATTTGCCTGCGAGGTGGTGTTGGAGAAGTCTTATTTTTCAGAACATTCTTTTCTACAATATTTCACCACATGGTTAATAGTCAGACTGGTTAAACTGAAGCTGAAACCCATCACTCCTCCCCGACCATTGCTACACCTGGTAACTATGGCCGTAAAGCAGGTAGTATCACCATCTAGGAAACCTACCTGCCCCTCAAAACTGTTTAGTGCGGTATCTGGTCAGTAGAGGGGTGCAGGGCGTAGGTGGCAAATAAGAAAATGGTCAAGTTTCTAACTCAAATATCAGTTAAAGCAGCAATGTGGATTACTTTTTCTATGTATCAAAGTTTTCTAAATGTTTTAAATGATATTGCAGGTCTAAACTATGATCTATGGGTAGAGTTCCACAACATATGTTGGTCTTCTGAAGACCC
>SSNR01001238.1:10397-21370 GCA_006937965.1 Callopanchax toddi
GGGGGTGGGGGACTCCGTGGGCTCCGTGGCGCTGTGTGGGGCTCCTGCCGTGGACCTGGATGGGTGGGCCGGCGATCTCCCTGCCCTGGGTGGTTTTGGGGAACGGGGGTGCTTACTGGGGCCAGCGGGGGAGCTGGCCCCCTGGGAGGGCTTGTCCCCCCAGTCTTGCCTCCCCATCCCCGGATTTTTCCCTCCCTCTGCTCCGTCACGTTACCACACACACAGGGCTTTGAGTCACGGGTACGTCATGGGTGTGGAACACCATCTCTGCAGTCCTGTGGCCCAATTTTATTGCACAATTTAAACACTCCACCCCAGCCATTCTTACATTATGCATCTAGGGTCTTTGGAGAAATTACACCCAGTAATACCCGGGGGGAGGGAGGTCTAGCCGGCTAACCTCTCCTCCGGTGTCATTACCCATCTCCACGCATTTAGACACTTAGGATCCAGGGCGGGGGATGGCGGGCCGCCCCCCACTCTTTTTAAAAGCATCTTACTACAACACGCATCAACACCACATTGGAGCAGGTGGGGGGAGACTTGGGGTCTTCACACACCCCTGTTCTCTGCTTGCTGCCTGGGGCCTGGAGTGCAGCGGGCTGTCTGGTCGGGGTCTGCGGTGGGGGGCTGCTCGGCTGCGGCGGGGTGCGCGGTGGTCTGCTTATCCCCACTTCAGTAAGGGAAGGACCATCTTCTGGATCTCAGGGCCGGCTTCACCCTTAGGGCGCTGGTCCCTGGTCCTGAACATAGAGTGTGCATGGGGAGCGAGAGTGGGTGTATAGCGTCTATTGTGTGTCTTGGTATGTTTGCAGGAATGTGTGTGTGCATGCATGAGGGAGGGAGAGTGATTGTGTCTGTGTGTGACTGTTTTTCTGTCAGGTTTCGTCCCCCCCCCCCCTCTCTCTGAGACATGCTAGGCCCTCCTCAGCAGAGAGTATCCTCCCTGGCTGCGCCTCGGCATTGGTGGTGCCTTTCTCCAGTGGCGTGCTGGGGTGTCTCGGGGTCTGGGTCTGGGTGCTGGGGGCATCTGCCTGCTCTTCTTCCTGTGGCGGCCTGGTGGGATCTGGGCCCCCGGGGGTGGTCGGGCCTCTGCTGGGGCTGGTTCGCTCCTGGGTCTCGGGTCTCTGGTTCCGGCTAGATCTACCCTGGATGGCCGGCTGCAGGCGGTGCCTGTGAGCTCCTAGCCGCGACCCCCCAGGGGCTCTAGCGCGGCGACTGCCGGGGAGCCCACGTGGGGTGAGCCTCTGCGCCCTCTGGGGGAGAGTTTAGCGACTGCCCTGATGGCGGTCTCCCTGGGGTGTCCGTGCCCTGGGTGGCCTCTGGACGTCTGGGGCCTGGACCTCCTCCGCGTCCTCCATGGGCCTTGGGGACGGGTCTGTGGCTCCTCGAACTTATTATTGAATGTTTCAATAGAGAAACCTTACATAAACAAGCGCGCATATACACACAGGTGATCACAAGGTGCTCACATAAAGACGGACTCAGGTGTTTTCAGACACATTGACTGGGGCTGTGGTTGACACTGAACTCTCTTGAACTGGTGTATACGTATACATTTGAAGAATATCACAACTGTTGTGTATTCATATGCTGTTTGTTGCTGTTGTATCTTTTCTCCCTGTTTTGTTTGTTTGTGCTTTATTTACAGGTCTAGAAGTGGATTCTTCATGTCTCTTGTTCTCTTCTTTTTCTGTTTACTTTCTCCCCCATCCCTCTTTCTGTACCCTTCCTGTAGGAGCTAAACTTATTATCTGACTTAATGTTATTGTTATTCTTGTATAGTAGATTTGAATCCTGTTTGTGAAATTACAGCACCTCCTACTGGACAATAATATAAGTCTAAGTTTTTTGTGCTAGTTAGTCAGATGGAGGATGCCTTGCAGCTAGTTTGGTTCTGTACAGTTTTTTGACCATTAATCCTGAGTGTAACCAAAAGAGGATTGTTCAATTCCTGCTCAGAGAACAAGTAAAGACCAAGATTCATCGTACTCTGTGTGGATTTGTGAGTAACAATAATGATGGAAACACTATTGAAACAGAAACGCGTCAATTAATGAACAAACTAACTGAACGGGCATAATAAGTGGCTTTGTCTGCCGTGTGTTTGTAGCCACTTACATAAGTCAAAAAACTTTGGATAAATGATTAGGATGACCGTTCCTGTTAGACTGAAAGTAAAGTCTGAAGCTAGCGTTTGTCCTTGAAAATGTTGTAAGGGCATAATGGCGGACGGCACAAAGTTAGATGCTGCAGTTACCGAAGATGACCAGAAGAGGGCACCAAAGCCCACTGAAAAGGCTCTGGAAGTGCGACTTCACAAGCTGATTAATGAAAGACGGTATAAACTTGGGCAGTTGACAACCAAATCCAAAGAAATTGACAGTTGCTTGGAAGCTGATGACAATTTAAAGCAGATTGAAGATGTTCATTTGCCATCATTTAAGACACTTCTTGAAGAGTTCACTAAAGCTAATACAGCAGTTCTGGACATTCTTCATGAAGATGAACAATATGCAGACCAGGAGTATTGGTTTGTGCCAAAATTTGATAATTTTAAAGTCATTTTGGAAAAAACCGAGAAATGGATAAAAGACTGTAAAAAGAAAACCATGGCTGAACAGGAATGTGGTGAAGAAATAAGCCATCTAGACAGTGTCTCTGTTGTTTCTGCTTCAAGGAGATCCAAAAGGTCGGGTTCTAATGCAAAGTCAGTCAGTGGTAGTTCATGTGCTTCTTCAGCCTCCTCATCTGCATCCTCAGCTCGATTAAAAGAAGAAGCAAAAAGAGCAGCTCTTATTGCAAAAGCTGCTTCACTTAAAAAGAAACAAGCTCTGGAAATGGAGGAGGCACAACTGAAAGTTAAGAGAGAACAGTTCGAAGTGGAAACAGCCATTGCAGAAGCAACTGCAAAAATAAGAGTTTACGAAGAACATGAAGTTCCAGTGCATAGAGAAGGGATGACTGTCCACATGACATCTGCACATGAGCAGAAGGAAAAAGATGTGCAGCTTCCTAGCACATCTGGAGGTTTGCAACAAAAATCAATCTCACAAGTTAATGTTCCTCAAATGCAACAGCAGACCACGCATGTTCAACTAAATCAGCCATTTGACGATGTGATGCAGCAAAACAATAATATGGGAAATCTTTGCCAAGTTATGCAAAAACAAAATGACATCACTGAACTTCTTGTCAAGCAGCAACAACTTTCTCTGATGCCTTCAGTTGATATTCCTGTCTTCTATGGAGATCCTCTGGAATTTCGTTCATTTTTGAGAGCTTTCAATCACGCAATTGAAATCCGAACTGAAAATCCTGCTGATAAGTTGTATTATCTGGAACAATATACAAGAGGTGAAGCCAGAGATCTTGTGAGGAGTTGTCAACACATGCAGCCACACAAAGGTTTTTTGGAAGCTATGAAACTGTTACGAAAGCAATATGGCAATGAAATACAAATTGCATCTGCATACATGAACAAGGCATTCCAGTGGCCTCAAATAAAGCCAGAAGATGGAAAGGCACTGAGCTCATTTTCACTTTTTCTCATGAGCTGCTGTAATGCCATGGAGGACATTGACTACATGGATGAGATGGACAATCCTGTAAATATGAGAGTTTTGACATCTAAACTGCCATATAAAATCCGTGAAAAATGGAGAGCTCATGCTGTTGAACTTCAAGAAAGAGGACAAAGACGTGCTAGATTTGCAGACTTGGTGAGTTTCATAGATAAACAAGCAAGAGTGGCAACAGATCCATTGTTTGGAAACATAAATGGGCCACAAGTCCCAGATAAAGGAGACAAGAAAGGAACACCAGTCAAAGGTGTAAAAGGAGATAGCTATAAGAAAAGTAGCTTTGCAACTGATGTCACAAGTAAAGAAGAGCATATGCTACAGAAAACCAAAAGCAGATCAGTCGTCACCTGTAATGGTTCTGCCTTTTCAACACCATGTCTCTTTTGTAAAAGAAACCACACACTCGACATGTGTAGCCTGATTAGAGAAAAACCAAATAAAGACAGACTTGATTTCTTGAGGAAGTCTGGCCTTTGTTTTGGATGTTTGGTTCGAGGACATCTAAGTAAGGACTGTAAAAGAAGAATGTTGTGTCAGTTGTGTTCACAGAGACATCCAAGTCTTCTTCATTTTGAAAACCCAGATGAAAGTGACACAAAGGCACCAAGCAATCCGGAAAAGGAACCAGAGATTTTGGCCAGTGCTCTTGCTTCCGTTCATAAGGAAAGTTGGAACAATACAGGGGCCGGGGATGGTGACAGCATCCTTGCGATTGTACCTGTTAAAGTTAAGTCCAAGAAAAGTGCAAAAATGGTTGAGACATATGCCTTTATTGATCCAGGAAGCTCCGGTACATTTTGCACTGAAAACTTAGCGAAGCAGTTGAATCTGACAGGCAGAAAAACTAAGATCTTTCTAACCACTATGAATCAACAGGGTTTTGTTAACAGTAACTTGTTAACTGACTTAGAAGTGAGTGGTTTGGAGGAACGTGAATTCATTGATCTGCCAAAGGTGTTCACACAGAAATCTATTCCTGTGAGCAAAGCAAACATCCCTCTGCAAAAAGAGGTGGACTGTTGGCCATACCTGAAGGATGTGAAGCTACCATGCATATCTGCTGATGTTGGACTGTTGATTGGAAATAATGCATATAAAGCTATGGAACCATGGAAAGTGATAAACAGCCAAGGCAGTGGTCCACATGCAGTAAAAACGCCACTTGGATGGATAGTAAATGGACCTCTCAGAGAACCTCAAGATGCTAATTTAGATGAAAATTTGCAAAAAAGAGTGGCTGTCAACAGAGTCAGTCTGCAAACCATTGAAGAACTCACAAAGCAACAATACACACATGATTTTCCAGAAAAACTCTGTGATGAAAAGCTGGAGATGTCTCTTGAAGACAACCTGTTTATGGAAAAGGTAACACACTCAGTTTGTAATATCAATGGTCATTACTGCATTAACCTTCCTCTTAAATGTGAGTCCATCACCATGCCATGCAACAAACAACTGGCGGAACAGCGTGCATTTGGTCTTAAGAAGAAGTTCCAAAAGCACATAAAGTTTTACGAGGAGTACAAGTCCTTCATTGATGATATGATGGAAAAAGGCTATGCAGTGAAGGTGTTAGAACAGCAGCGTGACAGACAAGATGGCAGAGTTTGGTATGTACCCCATCACGGTGTGTACCATCCTCGTAAACATAAACTGCGTGTGGTTTTTGATTGTGCAGCTTCTTTTCAAGGTACATCACTGAATGACATTTTGGTCCAGATCTGGGGAACTCCTTAGTTGGAGTTTTGACACGTTTTAGAAAGGGTCCCATTGCAATGACAGCTGACATTCAAGCTATGTATCATCAAGTCAAGGTCTCAGAAAAAGACACAGACCTTTTACGTTTTCTATGGTGGCCTGAAGGAGATCTAACACAAAACCTGGAAGAGTACAAAATGATCGTTCATCCTTTTGGAGCCACATCCTCGCCTAGCTGTGCAATGTTTGCCCTTAGAAAAACAGCAGAGGATAATCAGAGCAACTCATCTTCAGAAGCAGTGGAAACAGTACTAAAAAACTTCTATGTTGATGACTGTCTTAAAGCTGTCGCTACCATTGATGAGGCAGTTGTCATGGTTACGGACTTAACTGCTTTATGTGCTACTGGAGGGTTCCATCTGACTAAATGGGCCAGTAACAGTCATGAGCTGTTGGCTTCTATTCCAGAAGAAGAGAGAGCAAAGGAATTCAAAGATTTGGATTTACATCATGATGCCTTACCTATGGAACGAGCACTGGGCATCCAGTGGTGCACAGAAAAGGACACCTTCATATTCACTATTAATGTGAAAAGCAAGCCAACAACAAGACGTGGAATTCTCTCAGTGGTGAGTTCAGTTTATGACCCACTAGGTTTTCTTGCACCGGTTACTCTTCTTCCCAAGGCACTTCTACAACAGATGTGTAAAAACAAGCTTGGATGGGATGAAGATATACCAGAGGAGTTTAAAAAACAATGGAGTAGATGGTTGGATGAACTTTTCCTGCTTTCAAGCTTCAGTGTGAAAAGATGCATCACCCCTCCTGAGTTTGGCTCCATTACTTCAGCAAAGCTGCATCATTTTTCTGATGCAAGTGAATTGGGATATGGAATGGTGTCATATTTGAGACTCATAGATGACAAAGGACAAACCCATTGTGTTTTTATGATAGGAAAGACTCGTGTCGCACCTATAAAGCAGATCACAATACCAAGACTGGAACTTGTTGCTGCTGTTGTAGCTGTCAAGATGGACAAAATGTTGAAAAAAGAAATACAACTAGACCTACAGGAGTCCCAGTTTTGGACTGACAGCACTACAGTGTTGTCGTACATTGCATCAGAGACACAAAGATTCAAAACTTTTGTTGCAAACAGGGTTGCAATAATCAGAGAAAACTCAAAACTATCCCAGTGGAGATACATTAACACCACACTTAACCCTGCTGATTGTGCATCACGAGGACTTTCAGCAGAAGACTTCCTGAAAAATGGAATGTGGATCGCAGGTCCTGCCTTTTTACAAAGTCCAGAACATACATGGCCTAAAAGCCCTGAATGCAAAACCATTGAACATGATGTTGAACTTAAGAAAAAACTGATGGTGAACGTTACACTAACAACAGTGACCGTATCCCCAGTAAACAAGCTGATTGAGTACTATTCTAACTGGTACAAACTGAAGAAGGCAGTGGCATGGATGCTGCGACTCAAAGAAATCCTGATTCAGCTTAGCAAACACCGACAACTTATTCAAAACACAAAAGTCAACACAAACATCATTCAACAATTGAATGAGTACAAGATCAAAATGCAAAAGAAACCATTATCAGTACAAGACATACAAAATGCAGAGAAGGCAATTATTCAGTTCAGTCAAAACAGAAGGTTTCCAGAAGAAATTTCCTCTCTGCAAAAAGGAACATGCGTGAAACGGAGAAGTCAGATCTATAAACTTGATCCTCTCCTTTCTGACAATGTGTTAAGAGTTGGTGGCAGATTATGTAATTCAGCAATGCCTGAAGACATTGTTCATCCTGCTATTCTCTCAAATGACATGCACATATCAGAGGTTATACTCCAAGATATTCATGAAAAATCAGGACACGGTGGCAGAAACTACATGCTGTCTCAGTTTCGGCAAAGGTATTGGTTGCCCAAAGCACATTCTACAATAAGACGACTGCTGGCCAGATGTGTTGTATGCCGCAGAAAACATGGAAAAGCAGGAGAACAAAAAATGGCTGACCTGCCTCAAGATAGAGTGTTGCCTGATTTACCACCTTTTACTAACACAGGTGTAGATTACTTTGGGCCCATCAGCATAAAAAGAGGAAGAAGCATTGTGAAAAGATATGGCGTACTTTTTTACATGCCTGTCAGTCAGAGCTGTGCACATAGAAGTTGCACATTCACTAGACACGGACTCTTGTATAAATGCAATAAGAAGATTTATGTGTCGAAGAGGACAGGTGTCAGTACTGCGCTCAGACAACGGCACTAACTTTGTAGGTGCTGAACGGGAGCTGCGTGACTCTGTGAAGCAGTGGAATCAAATGAAGATTGAAGACACGTTGAGACAGGATGGAGTTCAGTGGATTTTTAATCCACCTAGTGGCTCGCATCATGGCGGTGTGTGGGAGAGGCAAGTTCGCACAGTGAAAAAAGTGCTGAACTCTGTGCTGAAACAACAGACACTTGATGATGAAGGTCTCCTCACAGTGTTATGCAAAGTTGAGGCAATCATTAATGCCAGACCCATTACGAGTGTTTCAGATGACCCTAATGACCTGGAACCGCTGACTCCTAACCATTTGTTGTTAATGAGGAAACAACCCCTCTTACCTGCTGGACTTTTCCAAGATACGGATTTGTATGCTCGTCGACGGTGGAAGCAAATACAGTATATGGCTGACTTATTTTGGAAACGCTGGACGAAAGAGTATCTTCCACTCCTTCAGGAACGACAAAAGTGGCTTCAAGTCCAAACAAACTTTGCAGTTGATGATGTTGTCTTGATTGTGGATGACTCAGCTCCCCGCAACTCTTGGGTCATGGGCAGGGTTTTGAAAACCATGCCAGATAAAAGAGGCCTTGTTCGCAAGGTTCTCGTCAAGACAAGAACTAACACATTGGAACGGCCCATTGACAAACTTTGTTTGATGTATAGGAGTGATTAAGTTTTTGAAAATGACAGAAATAATAGCTCTTGTTGAATAGTTTTGTTATAATTGCTATGTATTTTCCCATGTGCAATTATGGGGCCGGAAATGTAGGAGCTAAACTTATTATCTGACTTAATGTTATTGTTATTCTTGTATAGTAGATTTGAATCCTGTTTGTGAAATTACAGCGCCTCCTACTGGACAATAATATAAGTCTAAGTTTTTTGTGCTAGTTAGTCAGATGGAGGATGCCTTGCAGCTAGTTTGGTTCTGTACAGTTTTTTGACCGTTAATCCTGAGTGTAACCAAAAGAGGATTGTTCAATTCCTGCTCAGAGAACAAGTAAAGACCAAGATTCATCGTACTCTGTGTGGATTTGTGAGTAACAATAATGATGGAAACACTATTGAAACAGAAACGCGTCAATTAATGAACAAACTAACTGAACGGGCATAATAAGTGGCTTTGTCTGCCGTGTGTTTGTAGCCACTTACACTTCCCTTCACTTTCAGGCTCCGTGTCCAATCAACCATAAAAACATTCTAATAAAGATTTTGGGGGTTATATTTAAACAAAAATCAGGAGGAGTTTTATAGCAGTGGCTGTAACCTCTCACCTGAAACAGCAACACTGTTGGGCTTGTTTTTGGCACTCAGACATTATTCTGTTTGCTCCACAGCCGGACAGACACGGGGTTAAAAAAAAAAAAAGAAGAGAATCATACCCTCGTCCTCAATTAATTGACTGTAGTCCAGCAAATCTAAAATTAGTCTGATATTATTGTGGATAGAACGGTCCTTAAGGAACCCGGATTGTGTTTCACTAATGAAATGCTCTAAGCCATCTTTTAACCTGTTTGCAATTACATGGGTAAAAATGTTATAGTCCGTATTCAAAAGTGTGATTGGTCGCAGATTATCAATAAGTCTCTTGTCTTTACCAGCTTTAGGGATGAGAGTAATGAGTCCTTGTTTCATAGTTTATGTTAATGTTTCATTTAGAATAATATTTCTTCAATAACTTTGAAGAGAAAGTATTTCAACTCTTTCCAAAAGAATTTATAGAAAATTGCAGTCAAGCCATCTTGACCAGGAGCTTTGCCAGTGTTCAATTTGAGTAAAGCTTCATCCAATTCTTCCACTGTTATGTCAGAGTCACAAATCTCTTTAAATTTCCTTCTGCCCCTTTTTTCCACCTCGTATTTTTGATCTGAGACTAATTGAAAGCATGAAAAACAAGATCTCTGTTGTTGTTTTTTATCCGTTTCAAAAACAAATAACAAAAAATGTAATCACTTTTTATTGTTTGATTATTGGTTTTCAATTGAAAATGGAAACAACGAATGATGGAAATTTAAGAACAAATTTGATTTTATTATTTAGGTAATTGGTTGCTCAGGTTTACTTGTTACATTGACATGAGTTCCACCAGTTCAGCTATGGAGGACCGATCCTGCCATATTTAGAAATACACATAGAAATAAATAACTGTCTTAATAAAACAAACAATCTTTTAAATATTGTGTCTAAAATATAAAAATGAGACTTTAAAATTTTAATTCATCATAACGCGTGACATAAATTAATATATATTTACCATTTTCAACAATATTAATTTAACATTGTCATAATTATCTAATTTTCCATTTTATTTGCAATATTATTTTCCTTTGTTTTAATTATTATTTAATCATATTTTTATATTCTGCATTTATTTAATGCAATTTTTTTTATTTCTTAATATATTTTTTCTTAGTTTATTATTATTTTACTCTATTTATTTATTTGTCCATTTAAAAAATTTCAGTAATTTCTGCTTTTTTTTTTTTTATCATACATTGATTTATTTTCTTCTCCTGATTTTCCTCCTAGCATTTTTTTCACTCAAGTTTTCTCTTTTTTCTATTTATTTACACATTTCTGTATTTCTTTTCTTCATGTCCGCTTTTCTTTTCTTTCTGACTCCTTGTAACACATACATTGAGAAAAGGGGGAAGGGGAGGGGAGGGGAGCCGCGGCTTCAGTATGAGGGGCCACCAGGGACATTATTCCAAGTTACCTCTCATACACACATGTGAAAACAAAACCTCTCATACACACTAGTGAAAACCTCTTATACACACTAGTGAAAACCTCTCATACACACATATGAAAACAAAACCTCTCATACACACTAGTGAAAACCTCTTATACACACTAGTGAAAACCTCTCATACACACATAGTGAAAACCTCTCATACACACTAGTGAAAACCTCTCATACACACTAGTGAAAACCTCTTATACACACTAGTGAAAATCTCTCATACATACATATGAAAACTAAACCTCTCACACACTAGTGAAAACCTCTCATACACACTAGTGAAAACCTCTCATACACACATGTGAAAACCTCTTATACACACTAGTGAAAACCTCTCATACATACTAGTGAAAACCTCTTATACACACTAGTGAAAATCTCTCATACATACATGTGAAAACTAAACCTCTCATACACACTAGTGAAAACCTCTCATACACACATGTGAAAACCTCTCATACACACTAGTGAAAACCTCTCATACACACATATGAAAACAAAACCTCTCATACACACTAGTGAAAACCTCTCATACACACTAGTGAAAACCTCTCATACACACATGTGAAAACCTCTCATACACACATGTGAAAACCTCTCATACACACTAGTGAAAACCTCTCATACACACATGTGAAAAAAGCTCTTACGTGTGTGTAT
>SSNR01001239.1:5992-21312 GCA_006937965.1 Callopanchax toddi
CCCAGAGGGCTTGCTTTGTCTTTTCATTCTGCCAGCGACTTTTAACAAGGTGCTATCACTGACAACGTCACAGACTCATCATGCATTATCTACAGTGTTGGGCAAGTTACTTCAAAACTGTAATGCATTATTTATTACTTGTTATTGTCATTTTAAAGTAATTTGTTACATTACAATATTACTGGTTTTTAAATGTAAGGCATTACACTACTTTTGCATTACTTTTAGTTTCTCTCACCAAAATAAATGTAAATATGGATTTGACCATAAATGTAGTTCATTACACATCCAGTGGAAGGTGATGTGATGGATACATGGAGATATACAACTATCTGGATATTAACCCATCCATCCATCTATCTATCTATCTGTCCATCATTTATCATCCATCTATCCATTTATTATCCATCCATCCATCATTTATCATTCATCCATCATTATCCATCCATCATTATCCATCCATCATCCATATCTCTCCATATATCCCTACCTATCCATATATTATTCCATCATATCCATATACAGTATATTTAAATCTATAAACATATCTCTCTGCACAAGCTCCTTATTCATTAGTTTGACTGACTCCTACCTCCACCTGTGTGCTTCTGCTCCACCTGTCTGCTCCTCCCTCCTGCAGCAGAGGCTGCATGACGCGCGTTTCCTCTGCTCAGTGGGCGAGAGAGTGAACTCTCCAACTCCTGACATGAATAACAGAGTGACTCTTTATCATGAAACTACTTCTCAGTTCGCTCCCTTCAGTTTACGGAGCGCTGCATGCGCTCATATGTCTTAACGCGCCTTGGATGCCGTGAGCGCGCACGACTCGGGCCGCGTTTTCCCTCTGGACCGAGTTCAGAACCGAACCACGCATGAGTTTCGGACCGGACAGAACCGGACTTGTTTCACTGGCTGCAGATTTCCTCCTCTCTGCTCTGACCACATTTTTCGCTGAGTGACGTTTCTCCTCTGAAGAACCCACCGCCTCAATCCGGTTAAACGTGCACTGTAACGCGCACTGACGTTAAAATTTTACAGCTTTTTTTCTGTAATGCCTTACTTTACTGCGTTACCGAAAAAAGCAATGCATTGCAGTAATTAATAACCTTTGGAAGTCGTTACTCCCAACACTGATTATTAATAAACAACCGGACGGAGGGGTGCGCGCAGCGCGCCTCTCCCCCCCCTTACCTGATCACAGCGGCAGCAGCAGGTAGCCAGGGGGCGCCACGTTGACTGTTCATGCAGCAAAAGTTGTGCTTTTTTATTTATTTAGTTTATTTATTTATTACGGTACTTACTTTGCTCTTTACATGAGATGAATGGTGTGTTCAGCAGTTTCTCAAAATAAATAAATAAAAACATTTTTAAAGGGACAATTTAGCGCCCCCTCCAGCAGAGGGCGCCCTAGGCAATAGCCTAATCAGCCTATGCCTAGAACCGGCCCTGGGCACACTGGAAATATGGAGTTATGTAGTTCATTGACCGAAGAAGGCGCATTGTGGTGAGGACGTTCTGTGGGAGGAGACGAACTAAAGCGGGAGAATGAATGACTGTGAGCACAGCTGACGATGGGACTCGGAATAAAAGCCTCATGCAGAGTTTTGATTTGACTTTTCAGGAGCAGATTTCTAACCGTTTCCATAAATATGGGATTTTTTGGTCAGTTTTGAACCTCCATGTTTGTTGTCAGCCTAAGCTCAGTTCACTGAGTTGGATGAGTCCGTTTGACAAATAAAATTAATTCATGATGTGCTTCAACACAAAGACATAACCATGAAATTATTAAATATTGATATCATGATCAAATTAAATATAATATTTGGATAAAATGATTATTTTGCACATTTTAATAAATAATTATTTAATATAACACATTTAAATAATTAATGAATGCTTTATGTATTTCATGCATTATTTATGTAATTGTGTACCATTGGAGTATCTTGAATTAATGAATATTTTAACTTTTTTGGGAAATGATCTGCAGTATAGTGTAAAGTACAATATCAGACTGGTTAACAAAACTCTATTAAGTCTATGAAAGTGATTACAGAGGATAAATATGTTTTGTACTACTGTAACATTAATGTTATATAATTTTTCAGCCTCACAAGAAAGAAGCATGTCATGCATTGGGTGCCAGTGATGACGGATCCGTGGCTGACTTGATTAATCGTTTTTCAGAAATGTTGAATTTCAAGGATGTGTACCCCAAAATGTTCACTAAGTTACACAAAACTGGAGGTAAATAATCAAAATCTTTTATTTAAAAATTATAAAGTTTTAATAAATACCAGGTCACTAATTTGATATATCTGTCTTCTTTGCTTATTTTGTGCTTTACTGTTTGTTTTAGGTGGAGTGCTTCACCTGTCATGCACACACAGTGTGGCGTATTACATTAATTTTCTTTTTGGAGTGAATCTGCCAGAGACCATGTGGATGTGTTGCTCAGTTTCAAAACATTTCCCACATGTTTCATATCTGATGTTGCTGGCCAGGTTGCTCATCATATGAATAACCCAACAATGCAAAGTTCTTTCCAGCCAAATGATGGACGCCTCTGTGAAGTAACTGCAGAAAATTTAAGAAAAGCATCTGAAAAAACCCTGGAAATTAGACTTCCACGGATGGATACAATTCATAGAGTCATCCCCCCAGAGCAGTACCAGGCCACTGCTGACAGACTCACAGATGCACATCCTAACCCAAACCAATGAACGGTATGCCATATATGACCGCTTCCATCAACAAAACCAAAAACGGCCAGAGGAAAAGCTCCGTAGCCTAGACATATGCCCAGATCTTCGTACAGAACTGAACACATCTGTAGCAGAACAAATGCATCAGAAAATGGCATGCATATGCAGTTCACTTTGTGTGATGAAAGAGTCCCATTTCAAGCACACCATTAGAATCCTTTTTGAACTCCAAAACACTAAAATAAATGACACATTCCTCCAAAAAATGAACCATGTCAGCGGTATGCCACTTGAGATTTCATCGAATGGTCAGATGTCTTTAAAGTTCGATGAAAGTGAGTGCATTTTTCATGGATTATTAAAAACATTACAAATACGCTCATTATTTAAAAGCCAATTAAGTGACACTATAAGCATAGGGTGTGATTTCTTTTGCAGGTCACCAGTCAACAGTAAAACAGGGTAAACGTTCCGCCAGTGGCAGTAAAGTTGGTGACAGAGGACGAATGTTGAAAGACGGTTACCAAATCACAATGGACTCCGAGGTAGGGCAATCATTTTATTAAAATGTTAAAATTGTAGCATCCATTAAAATGACACCCAAAGTTATTACTAATGTTGGTGCTTTTCAGGCAAAACTTGAGCATCTTTTGAGTGGTCAGAGAGATGAGAGCCAAATCTTGCTGTGTGTTGATGCAAGGAGCATGACTTTGAAAGACTTGCAAAGTGTCTGCCCATTGTTGTTGCTGCAAGACTCTTTGCTATTAATGCCATGGCTGACAGACAATGTGTGTGAATGTGAATAAATATCAAAATATGTAAGCAGAAAAAAAGATTTGTTACATGAAACGTCATAATGCAAAAAATGATTATCAAGTCACAAATATCATTCATTACCAGAGTTAAGTTCTCCTTAATCAAAACACTGACACCTTGAAATAGGTTCGTTGAATGTGAGAGAAAGGAGCAGGACACAATTCCAAGTTTTAAGGCTGTTTATTTAAGTATAAGACAAGAGAAGTAACAGTAACAGAAGACCAGTTTGCCAACAGAGACCCCTGCCCTCCTTCAGTGTCCTAAGAAGTCTGACCTGTCTTTTCTTCTCTCTGCCTATATCATGGTGATTACTATGGAGGTATTATTGTTGCAAAAAGATTCACACACTTGTATCATGCTATTTGTAGTTTTTCTCTCCTCTACAAACACAAAACAAGAATTACAACTACTCAAATTCTTAACTACAAGTTGACAACTTCTGTACTTTAAATCACAAATCACAAAACTTGTCTACAAATACAAAACAACAATTACAACTATTCAGATTTGTAAATACATGTTCACAAATTTGGTTCTTTGAATCACAAATCTAGATTTTCTTACTCACACATTTTTGCTACTAATAATGCAGTAAATATGTTGCAAAAGAAATCCACACACCTGTATAAAAAATCATAAACTTGCATTTTTTCCCTCTTACTCACAAACACAATACAGCAGTTACACCTTCACTGATTCTTCATTGCAGGTTCACAAATCCATTCCTAGAAGTCACAAATAATTTCCTACAAATCACAAAACGTTTCCTACAAGTCACAAATAAAAGCTTCTGCTGAAATATTTTTGCTACTATTGTTCCAGTAAAGTTGTTGCAAAATGCATTCGCCACTTGTATCATCTTCTTTCCACAAATGCCTCCCATTTATCACATTTGTTTTTTCCTACACAGACACAAGTCAGTAAACACAACTACACGAATCTGCTGACATGAGTCACAGATGCTGGTTTACAGGTTACGCCTCGGTCTCACCCACGTGACTTTTGCAACAAACATCTCACGAACTGTGTTGCAAAACAATCTGTGATCTGTAGCAGAGCGGAGCGAGTTGTGTACCTGTAGGGTAAGGGGCGGGGCATATTCAGGAAGTCCACCTTCTGTAAACCAATCGACACTCTCCCTTGGTTTTCTGGCTAAACTACGGAGGAATCACTCGTTTCACACGGAGGAGGACAGCGTCTGTCCGGTGTTGGTATGTTTCAGACTACTAAACCACTTTTAAATCGGAGTATAGTTGTAAGCCTGCAAGCAGTGCAACATGACGAACGATTTTTAAACTCAAACATTTTGTTAGCTACTAGATGTTTTCGTTAGCGAATGCTAAAGTTAGCTTTGCTAACTCGAATGCTAAAGTTAGCTTTGCTAACATGGCCATCTCAGCCATGCACAAGTCGTCTTTGGTTGAAAACTGTCACATAATACGGGGTTTCTGCTCTTAAAAGCACCATAGTGGTGTAATTCAATATTAAACTTTAACGTTTATAATTTGTCGTATTCTCTTTCTTTAGAAACATGACGGATCCGGCTGGCTCGTCACAGGTTAGTTCCTGGTGTGACTTTGGACATGATCAGAGAATAACAGTAAAGTGTATTTAGAAATTAATCTTAGTTTTCTTTTCATCCTCATTTAAGGATCAGATCATGGGGACAACATCCCCAACAGGGAAGTCCAGGCTGTTCTTTCCAAACTACCTCCATAGGAATCCCAAGGTGGTGCAAGACCAGCCTGGAGATCTAATCCTTCCAGGGTGTCCTGGGTCAAAAAAAGGTGCTTCCTGGCAGGACATGCCTGAAACAGCCTCCCCAGGGAGTCGATCAGGAGGCATCCTCACCAGATGCCAGATCTACCTCTTTAGAAAAATCTGTCATATTTAGGACATACCCCGCCTCTCGCCCCTTGACCGCTGGAGATAGGCACCAGCTCCCCCTGCGACCCTCTGTGGAGGAATAAGCGGCTACAGAAAATGGATGGATGGATTTAGGACATAACCAATATTCCCTCCTTTCTTGTACACAAGCAATGGATCAATAATTGATCCTTTTTACAATAAATTACAAATCAACCTCAATTTTTTTTCTTTTGGTTTTTAGGCTATGTTTCAGTTGATAGCTCTATAAGTAATGTGAGTTTTTGTGTAAACTAAATATAATCTTGCATTACTAATATACATTTTACATCTTGAAACAGAATTGAGCGCCTTTGGAGAGATGTCTTCACAGCCGTTTCTTGCTTCTTCTATGACATCCTGCACCAGCTGGAGGAAAACCGTGGCACATGGGGACACATCACAGCTTGGAAGACCATGATCAGGTGACTTATCTAGTGAAAAGATGAGCAATTTGTGGAATAAAATAGGAGTTGTAATGATCAAATATGTTGCAGGACTTGCACCTTGACTGGGAGAGTAGTGGTCTTGCACAATGCAATCCCAACTGTGGCATCCATGTTCCTGAGACTGAATACCCCATCAGATTTGATGACCTGGCTGGACTTCGTGCTGCTGTGGACCTATTGGGGCCCTCAACATGCATGGGGGTGGACATCTACTTAGCTGCATTACAGTATATGCAAAGCATAGGCCATCTGTAAATGCTGTTAAATGCCCCATTAAGGTAGTGCTGACTAAAATGTCAAATGTAAATGTTTTTTTGTTGTTGTTAGACTTATGTTTGAGACTTATTACATGCCCTTTGGACCATTTTTTGTAGATGTACCATCCTGTGTTATCAACCGTTTCTATATAAAATATGTCACACTTGTAAATGCTTTCATTGATTACTTTTTAAAATATTTCCAACTTGTTTTTTAAGCAAAAAGTGTTCCATTCTCAAATAACATGTTCAGCTTACTGCATAAATACTTTTAGCACAACAGTGAAATATCCAAATTTTAACATCTACATTTTTAAACATTTTGCTTATATACAATTAATTCACTGAAACTGGCATTATACCAACTTTTTAACATCTGCAGTAAACTTACTAGCAATTTGATTCACACGTTTGATCAAAGCATGCCCTGTTCAGAAACCTTTGATTTTATATTTATCACATCAATAATGCTAGTTTGATATGAGAGAATTCCTAGGTTAAGATGGCATTAAAAGTTATTTTCTCTGTTTTGTGTTTTACTGTGGTGGCAGTGTCAAACACAATGACAATTCAACATGTCAGGAAGGTAGATCTTAAAAGCGAATCTTTTTAAACGGCTACAGATCAGTCTTACTCCAAGCACAGCTGCCTGGTAACCACATGGAAATTGGACAGTCATAGCAGTAGCTACTGTCTGAGAAATTGGCAACGTTAAAAGTTACAAATGTTTATAAAGCATGTCATTTTATTCAGGAGGAGATGCTTACCACTGCCACTATCATTAGTAAGAATGAAATAAAGCATGCATAAAAAACATTCATTGATCTAATTATTGTTGGCATTTCTTTTTTAATTCTTATTGCTATAACAATTAGGCATTTAATAACATCTGATTATCCAATAAAAGCTGGAAACATTTCTGTGGTATCACAAGAACACAACTTATTTGCAATATCAAATGCATCTGTATCATTGTAAAATGGTGTTATAGCAAAACATTGCATATTTTTAAAGAATAATAAACTTTAATGAAAACTAAAAGCTTTCATTGCTGAATGACTTGGAAAAAAGTGACATATGAAACTCAGTACAACACTAAGCTTTTTTCCCCTGAAACTTGAACAGAAGTTTAACAAAACACTAGAACAAAGTTAGAATTCAAAGCAACCCCAAACCACTGTCATTTGTGAGAATACAGTTCAGTAAATGACTGCTAAACTGTTGGTAGGTGCTGTAGTCACTGGGTAAGCGAAGGGTGTGGAAGCAGTGGGATGCTCCGCTTGTCAACCTTCATGTCACTCATGGGTGTTTCCCATCCCACCCAGAACTTCACCAGCTGTTTTCTTTGCTCTTGGGACACTGAATACAAAGAGTGAAATCACAACAATTTAACATTTTGAAAGGTTTGCTGATTATATTTTTAAATTAAAGCATCTGCATTTTTTCCAATTCATTATAAAAACACAGTAAAAGACAAAGTTATACATATTTCTATTAATGTGTTTTCAACATGCAAAACAATAGAATAATGACACTATCAGGAAAACAGAACCAACAATGACCAGTTAAAAAACTTTTGATATTTTGATTATTATTTGTATGCAGAACAATAACACATCGTTATGGACATCATCATGCACATTTGAAAGAACAACACTTTTATTTTACAAAGAGTAAATCAAGTAACACAAAATGTAAATAAGCACACAAACATTAAAGAATAAATAAAACGTTTACCTGTTGTAACAAACTGATGCAAATCCCCCATGAGTCTGTATGTGTTGTCCCTGCTGCCTTCATCATGAAAGACTCCTTTCTCTGGCCATGTTATATTGTCCAGAACAACCTAAGTAAGACATGAGGCTTATCAACAACCGCTATAATCATTTTTGTCATACAAAGTGCATTTTTCTGAGTTGTCTTCTTATGAAATCCATCCATCCATTTTCTGTAGCCGCTTATTCCTCCACAGAGGGTCGCGGGGCAGCTGGTGCCTATCTCCAGCGGTCAGGGGGCGAGAGGCGGGGGACACCCTGGACAGGTCGCCAGTCCATCGCAGGGCCACACAGAGACGAACGAGACAAACAACCACACACCCACTCACACCTAAGGACAATTTACCAGCCCAATTAGCCTGACAGTCATGTCTTTGGACTGTGGGAGGAAACCGGAGTACCCGGAGGAAACCCACGCACGCACGGGGAGAACATGCAAACTCCACGCAGAGAGGCCGCAGAGCCGGGACGCGAACCCATGACCTCCTTGCTGTGAGGCAACAGTGCTAACCAGCTGCGCCACC
This sequence comes from Callopanchax toddi, assembly GCA_006937965.1. Classification (NCBI taxonomy): domain Eukaryota; kingdom Metazoa; phylum Chordata; class Actinopteri; order Cyprinodontiformes; family Nothobranchiidae; genus Callopanchax; species Callopanchax toddi. The sequence continues at coordinate 14,424 of SSNR01001239.1, forward strand.
ATGCAGCCCCTTCTTATGAAATCATAAGAAAAAACTACAGCTGATATTTAATATACCCTGAAATTTAACTTGTATCAGAGTAAACATTAAATTTCTATTTGTTAAAAGTGTATTTCATGTAGAAGATGTGAAAAAACTAAAATTACAGTCTATGCTAAAACAACCTTATGTGCTAGATGTGTTTCTAATACTTTTTTTATTGCTATTAGAATGACTTTTGTGTTGTACACTCTTCTATGATAATGAATGACATGTAATACCTCAGCACTGCACTCAGCTGCTGACTGAGGTGGAAACACAGATGTAATGGCATCTGGACGAGATCCCAAAAGTGGCCAAATTCCAGAATCCATCAGCCCCTGTTTCAGCTGCTTCAGCTGGCGAACATTTCTACCAAGAACCTGTCAACAAAAAACAAATTAAGAATTAGACACAAATATAGTATTTGAATGGTTTAGGATGGACAACTGTCTTCAGTTTTGTAATTATGGTTATAAACAGGGGTGCGCACAACTTTTCATCATATGTTCTCAAGGGAGAACTTGGTCCTCTTGTCTAGTACGCACGTCCCGGGGAGGATGGGTTGATAAAGATAAACTGTCGCTTATCACTACTCGCCTACTTTCACTTCCGAGATGTTCTGCCCCAAAATGTGTCCAGGCGGATTAATGCCAATCCAAGCAGTGAGGAAATGCGGCAGACAGACAGCTGGATTGTCCAATCCTATCGTTCGGTCCGAACGATAGGATTGGCTGAAGTTTTTAGAGAACAGCGGGACAACTACTTTATTGATTTCTTTCGGGGTTTTTTAAATCTCCATAATATATTTATGGCTATACTATGTTGGAACGTTGTTAAGAGGCTTTAAAAAATCGTTAAAAGCTACATTGTTTTCCTGGCTACTGAGTATGGCTTTAAGATTAGTCTTGGAAAGGGGGGGTCGTCTTATAATCAGGGTCGTCCTATATTTGGGCAAATACGGTATTCTTCCTGGGGTCCAACCCACATCAACATCCACAATTTGAGTCTGTTATGAGGTCAACTTAAAGACAGTGACCTTTCAAAAGGAATAAAGTACCATACTTGAAGAAAAGTGACTACTAGTCTAGTATAGTGAAATGCTACAAAATTACAGTAAAGTTGGTCAATCTAATGTGTTATTTTACACCCCTGCTTACCTCAGAGTAATCTGCATCAGACAATTTGATGGTTCTCCTTCCAAGACCAGCTTGAAGGAGGACTGCTTCATCCTTGGGTGTTCTCTCTGTGTTGGCTGGCAGAAGGCAGAACTGAAATTCGGAGAACCTTACAGTCAACTTATAGGGAAGATCAGGTGTTTTTCGTTTGCGTTTCTGCCCAACAGAATACAATGCTGGGAAACCCCTTTAAAAAAGCATAAAGAAACAATGTTAAGATCATTTTTTAACTGTATCTCAATATTTTGAAGACAAACTAAAATAATTGCATTTAAATATTTACTTTATAAATGCATATCATTTCACACTAATGTATATAACCAGGGAATTCAGCTACAGGGTTTCCCCAAGAAAACTTGCTAAGGCCCGTGGTAGAGAAGCCCATAGGCAGCCCACTATGTATTTGGTGGGAAAAAAAAGAAAATATAGATTAAAAAATTTTTTTTTGCTATTTGTATGACAGCAAACACAGAAACAGCCAGGAAATAATCTATAAAAACAAACAAAAAAATTACACAGGTAACTTTTAGCATATTAACTTTATTTAACTCTCCAGGGTTTTGAGGCTTAGCCCAGTGGGAAGCCAAGGACAGCCTGGTGGGCCACCAGGCTTATAAGACACTGGGGGAAACCCTGAGCTAGTAACCAAGCATACATGTAACCTACCTTTGCATCTCATGTTGTACTGTGACTGGTTTATCCGGTGTACTGCTAGAATTCCCAGTAGCAAAATGATGAACAGCAGTTTGTTGAGGAACATTAGATCTTCTGTTCTTCTCTTCTCCTAGGCAGCTTAGGAGCTGATTCGATGTTCTGTTAAGAAAGTTGTAATCTGATGAATTCATTAATGGATTCTGTCTTACAATTTGCTGGTCTTTATTTATTTATTTACAAAACTCTGATCACTACATATAGAATAACGCCCTTAATACTTAATGTATTATAATTAAATAATATTTTTAATTTCTAAATGGACAACATAAATAACACCAAGATCGTACTACATGTATTTTAAAAGTAGAACTTGATCATGTCCAAAGTCACACCAGGAACTAACCTGTGACGAGCCAGCCGGATCCGTCATGTTTCTAAAGAAAGAGAATACGACAAATTATAAACGTAAAAGTTTAATATTGAATTACACCACTATGGTGCTTTTAAGAGCAGAAACCCCGTATTATGTGACAGTTTTCAACCAAAGACGACTTGTGCATGGCTGAGATGGCCATGTTAGCAAAGCTAACTTTAGCATTTGAGTTAGCAAAGCTAACTTTAGCATTCGCTAACGAAAACATCTAGTAGCTAACAAAATGTTTGAGTTTAAAAATCGTTCGTCATGTTGCACTGCTTGCAGGCTTACAACTATACTCCGATTTAAAAGTGGTTTAGTAGTCTGAAACATACCAACACCGGACAGACGCTGTCCTCCTCCATGTGAAACGAGTGATTCCTCCATAGTTTAGCCAGAAAACCAAGGGAGAGTGTCGATTGGTTTACAGAAGGTGGACTTCCTGAATATGCCCCGCCCCTTACCCTACAGGTACACAACTCGCTCCGCTCTGCTACAGATCACAGATTGTTTTGCAACACAGTTCGTGAGATGTTTGTTGCAAAAGTCACGTGGGTGAGACCGAGGCGTAACCTGTAAACCAGCATCTGTGACTCATGTCAGCAGATTCGTGTAGTTGTGTTTACTGACTTGTGTCTGTGTAGGAAAAAACAAATGTGATAAATGGGAGGCATTTGTGGAAAGAAGATGATACAAGTGGCAAATGCATTTTGCAACAACTTTACTGGAACAATAGTAGCAAAAATATTTCAGCAGAAATTTAAGATTGTGACTTGTAGGAAACGTTTTGTGATTTGTAGGAAATTATTTGTGACTTGTAGGAATGGATTTGTGAACCTGCAATGAAGAATCAGTGAAGGTGTAACTGCTGTATAGTGTTTGTGAGTAAGAGGGAAAAAATGCAAGTTTATGATTTTTTTATACAGGTGTGTGGATTTCTTTTGCAACATATTTACTGCATTATTAGTAGCAAAAATGTGTGAGTAAGAAAATCTAGATTTGTGATTCAAAGAACCAAATTTGTGAACATGTATTTACAAATCTGAATAGTTGTAATTGTTGTTTTGTATTTGTAGACAAGTTTTGTGATTTGTGATTCAAAGAACAGAAGTTGTCAACTTGTAGTTAAGAATTTGAGTAGTTGTAATTCTTGTTTTGTGTTTGTAGAGGAGAGAAAAACTACAAATAGCATGGTACAAGTGTGTGAATCTTTTTGCAACAATAATACCTCCATAGATTACTGCAGGCGTCCTTATCTGTGTCCTGCCTCTGCTGCTTTATCATGAGCCTGAAGGCCTTGGGGCCAGCTGCAGGCTGGTGCATAAATTATCCTGTTGTTTCTGTTTTAGATAAGAGTTCTGTGACATTCCTCTGTAGCCTGGTATTCTAATCTGTGGTTGCTATGGTGAGGGCCTTTGTGTGGTCAGTTAAAAGGCTCTGTGTCATCTTCTAGATATTGCTATATGTACATTGTGTCTGTACTTCTGATGTGTTCTGTGTGTTAGCTCAACTGCCCTAAATTCTGATTGCTCACATCAACCTAAAGCTGCTCCCCAACTGCAGGCAAAGCAGGAAGTCCTTTTAAAGTAGTGGCGAGCCAATCACCAGCTCCCATCAAGTTGATTGGATGATGAAGTCCAGCTGCATGTGGTCTCAAGCAGATGACATCTTGTGGAGCTGCAAGTAGAGGAGGAGGAGGAAATCCACCCTTCAGATTGGAGCATTCAGGAGGGCGGGTCTTCTCATGCAGACTGGACATAAACAAAACAAGGCCTTCACAAAACTGAAGGGTAAGTAACAATTACATTTAATTTGCGTACTTTAAAGTACAGTTTAAATGTGTTAAATTCTATAGTACCGTAATTTCCGGACTATAAAGCGCACCTAATTATAAGCCGCAGCAGCTAAATTTGGGGGAAATTGCAGATTTGTCCACACATAAGCCGCACCGGAATATAAGCCGCGGGTGTTTTAATGCTAATGCAGCAGGGGGGCTGAGGGGGGAGGGAGAGGTGTGGAGAGCAGTTGTCTGGCTGCCACTTGGGTGAGGAATCCGTTGGAGGTGTGAATGGCTGTTTTTCAATAGGATGAGTTGAAACATTAAAGATAACAAAAGAAGTCAAACTGCCTTCATTGTCAAAGGTGCAGCTGTGCAAAAGGGCGGGGCCATCAGTTTCGAACAGACCACTTGTCAGTGTTAATTAGTTGCAGAATGTTGCAAAAACAAAGAAAACACGTAGGAAAACGGCTCACCAATGAATGGCTCCCATCAAAGAACCATTAGTCCCATCACTACTCCCGACTCACGTCTGTGTAATCCTGCACGTAGTCAACAGCGCGACCACCACCCCCATACCCCCCTTATACCGCCATTGGGTAATCTTTCGTGAAAAGCACATGATTGCGCAACCAGAGGTAGCGCTAGACTTTTTAGTTTTTAGTCATCTCATCGGCATCTCTGGCAAGAACCTCCAGAGACTACAGTACATCCAGAACAGCGCTGCCAGGATCCNAAAGTCAACCACTCGGGACAGAGATGACTGTTTGGGAACGCAAAGCGTCCCGTTTATTAACATTTAAAAAACAACAAAAAATCTTTTAATCAATCAATCAAACAAACTTTCACATCTTTGACCTGATGAAACACATTTATGCGTGTAAAAATAAAACAATGCGCTCCCAGCGCAGGTCCTGCAGTCGGCCTACCGTAGTAGCGCAGTATATAACAAAACAAAGCAACGCTTGAAAAGGCAATAACGTTAAAGGGCTAAATTAGTTTTCTTTTTAACAAAATAACCAGCATCTTTTCTGAAAACTGCCAACACAGCTCTAAATGTGCAGTAACGCTGCCGTTTATTTTATCAAAATAACCAGAAAGATCAGTCCCGTGTCATCGTTTTAGTCTGTACTAAAACCCCCAAAGTCCTCGTCGTCAGTGTCTGAAACAAACAGACCCAGAATGGACTCGTCAGCCACTCTTTCTCCTTCAAAACCAACGAACTCCTCTTCCTCGGTGTCTGAATCGAACAGCCTCAGAAGAACGGCTTCAGCTGTCGCGCCATCCTCTTCATCACCGTCACGCAACAGTCCAGCTTTCCGAAACCCGTTGGTGATCGTGGATGTTTTCACACTTTTCCATGCTGTCAGGATCCACTGGCAGACTTGAGCTAAGGTTGCTCTTCGCATGCGACCAGTTTTGGTGAACGATTTCTCGCCGCTGGTCATCCATGCCTCCCACTGAACTCGGAGTGCCACTTTAAAAGCACGATTCACACTAATGTCCAGTGGCTGCAAATGCTTCGTTGTGCCCCCAGGAATCACAGCTGGAATAGAGTTTGTGCTCTTGATGGCTGCTTTCACCGAATCCGTTATATGAGCCCTCATGCTGTCCAGAACGAGCAACGCTTTTTTTTGGTGAAAAAATCCGCCAGGTCGCTTGACGTAGCACTCATTTAGCCATTCCTTCATTATGTTTTCCATCATCCACCCTTTCTGGTTGACTTTTACCAAGATGTCTTTTGGGAATTTTTCTTTTGGCATAGTGATCCTTTTAAAAATCACCATCGGTGGAAGCTTTACTCCAGATGCGGTGCAGCCCAGAACACAAGTGAAATTTGTTCTCGTGGCCGGTTGTTCTCAGTGTGATGGACGATTCACCTTTCTTGTTTACAGTCCTTGTAAGAGGCAGGTCAAAGGACAGAGGCACTTCATCCATGTTGATGATCTCGTCCGGTCCGATGGAATGTTCATTCATCTTTTTCTGTGTAAATTCGCGGAAGTTCGCTATTTTCTCCTCGTGGTCTGGAGGGAGTTGCTGACACAGAGTCGTCCGTGCCCTGATGGACAGTCCTTTTCGTCTCATAAATCTGAGACACCATGATGGTCCACCAATAAAATCTTCAATATTCATTTCATTGGCGGTTGTTTTGGCTTTCAGTCGGATCTGCACGGTGGAAACACCCCGGCCGTCTGCTCTCTGCGTGTTCACCCAGTCTTCAAGAAAGTTTTCAAGCTCTGGCCATCTGCTTTTCTTACCTCTAAAGGATTTTTTGGTCTTTTTGCATTGACCCAGTTCTTCACGCTGTCGTCTCCAACGTCTCACCATTGACTCATTGATGCCAAGGGTACGCGCAGCAGCTCTATTTCCGTCTTTCACAGCCAGATCAATTGCCTTTAACTTAAAAGCAGCATCATATGCAGTTCTCCGTTTGTTTTCCATACTTCCTCTGTCTCGCTCTCCTACTCTGTTATGCTCTCGTTGCTTTGTGTTGCTCTATTTATTTGGCACGAACTGTCCCGCCTCTTCTCTGGTGTTTCCTTGATAGTGCGCCCCTGCTGGCCGTTAAAAAACCCACAGATAAGCCGCACCATTGTAAAAGCCGCAGGGTCCATGGCAAGTGAAAAAAGTAGCGGCTTATAGTCCGGAAATTACGGTATTTAACATGTCCCACAGCCGCTGGTGCTGTGAGCCCAGCTGTGGCCAAAGAGCGGGGGACAAAGTGGGGGACAATCTGGGATATGTTACCTGTTAAACATTGTACTTTACAATATGCAAATTCACTGTAATAATATGAATAATTTATTCATTATTTGTTCTTTTTTTTTTTTTTTTTTTAACCCCGTG
>SSNR01001245.1:0-12813 GCA_006937965.1 Callopanchax toddi
TGTATAAGTACTACAGAAGGTGTAGAAGTACTACAGAAGGTGTAGAAGTACTACTATTCTGCCCTCCCTAGAACGTAGAGCTGGGTCCTAGTTTGGCAGACAGCTTAACAGGTCCAAAATAAACATCCAGGAGTCAGCAGGAACGTTTTAGATGTTTACTGTTGAAACACTGTAAAACTGCAATACAAAAACAAACATAAAACATTACATTCATGTTGTAATTGTCTTACTTTGTGGTGTTAACACTGAAACGTAGACTGTCATGTGTATTACATGTAAATACTTAGACAAATATAGCAAAACAGGTAAGTATTTTCTCCTAGGAATCTAACGGTTAGCTCAATGCTAACATTACATTGACAATCCCATAGACGCGCTAACGCGTTAGCATCGCTCCCGTTTTTTCTCATAAATTAAGCTTCTCACATGAAGATCGCTGCTTTTACATAACTATTATGGGTAAACCTCACACAACAATATTAATAACTTACAGGCATGTGATCTTTCAGGCTCGGCAAAGAAAAATGTAAGCTGAAGACAACAGTTGGTCTAACGGTTACAGAGGAACTACGGCAAGTCTGCTGGTACAAAACAGCCAAATTCACAAACCTGCCTTAAAGGGGCAGCACAACTACAGAAGGTGTAGAAGTACTACAGAAGGTGTAGAAGTACTACAGAAGGTGTAGAAGTACTACAGAAGGTGTAGAAGTTTTGGACAGGTGAACACATGAAATCAGAAGGTGATGAGAAAGTGAGTGGAGCAGCAGGTCAGCATGGTAACCATGGTAACCATGGGCCCAGTGTGACCCGTTAACAGGTCACCTGGGTCGTTCTGAAGTCCTGGTGGTCCTCGGCTCCACGTGGCTCTACCTGAATCTAAACTTCTTCTTCACCTTCCTCTTCTGCAGATACGAGGAGTCTTCTCCTGAGGAGGCGGAGCCTAAAGACGACTCATCAGAATCTGAGAAAAAGGACCAATAACTGTCATCGCTGCCCCTCCCCCCCACCTCCACATTTCACTGAAGCCCCCCCCTCGCTCCTCTCCAGCTTCCTGTTTGTTGCCGGGGAAACTGGGGATGGTTCTTGTTGCCAATGTGTTTGTCTCTGGTAACCATGGAAGCAGCTGCTGGTCTCCGTGGTTACAGCTGCTGTCAAACTGCCGGCGGTGGTTGTTATGAGTCGGTGCCTACACAACTCCCCCCCCCCCCCCCCCCCCCCCCCTCCATCCTCCATGACTGCTGCAGGGGTGGGGCTAAGTGGGGGCGGGGTTAGAAGCTGCATCATCACCAGATGTTTGTAGTCGGTTGGTGCAGATCAGTCAGGAAGCAGAAACCAGAACCACATTCCAGGTCTGGGTCCTGGTCTCTCTGGGTCTGGGTCCTGGGCTCTCTGGGTCTGGGTCCTGGGCTCTCTGGGTACTGGTCTCTCTGGGTCCTGGTCTCTCTGGGTCCTGGGCTCTCTGGGTCCTGGGCTCTCTGGGTCCTGGTCTCTCTGGGTCCTGGTCTCTCTGGGTCCTGGTGGGGGTCTGGCTCCTGCATTTTGTTTGTTTACTTTTATCTACTGGTATTTATTTGTTGTTGTTCACAGACCAGAACTTTAAGGTAGAAAAACATTTAAATGTCTAGTTTTATTTTGAAATCCTGTGAAGGTCGTTTGAAGGAGACGTCCTGTAGCTGAGCTGATGTCACAGGTTTTGTTTTCAGGACTCGTTCCTCTGGTTTATGAAGATTTTCAGGTCAAACAAACATCAGGGACTGTGACGAGTTCAGCGGATTTATCAGGAACCTTCAGAGTCGAACTAAAACAATTCAAACCAAACTAATTTCAATAACTTCAGAGCAGAAAACAAAGGTGTGGAGTTTCATCAGGAACTCGTCAACCATAAAAACGTTTTTTGGGACTGTCAGGTAAAAGTGAGGTTTGGTGTTTTCCTCTCTTGACGTTCTGGTTTGATAAACGACTGGTTTTTATTCTCGTCTTATTGGAGGCGCGCCCATGAGGGGGAGGGGCCAGATAGTCCCCATCCAATCAACAGTGAAACTTAGGAATTCCATCTACGGCAGACTTGTTCTGATTGGCCCAGTCGGGGTTTATTCATCCATTTTACCGTTCCAGGTTTTTAATTTCCCGTCTTTTTCTTGTTTATCAGCTGATCGGAACGTTTAGTTTTAAAAGTCTGTTGGTTTCTCTTCTAACTCGACAAAAATCCAACTTTTTAAAATTCAAGCAGCTTCAGGAGATTTGAACTCTGCACCGCTGGGATGGATTCACCTGAAACTACATCTCCCACAATGCAACAGTCCCTGGCTGTTTCCACATCCTTGTGTCAAACTGAGCTGATGCTGGGGTTTTTCTGAGGGATGTAGAGAGAATTCAGTGTAAAATAATCAAAGTTCCTATTGGTTTGAGTATTTTCAGAGTAAAGTTTGCAGCTGGGAGCTCTGATCTGAGTAATTCTGATGTGGATGCTTCATGTTCAGCTCCGTGGAGTTCAGTAGCTCGTCACGCTTCGTTTCCTGTACCTACAATGTTTCACTTCCCGTCTGGTTGTGTTTGTGACGGTTGTTTCACGGCTCGACTGTATTCTAATTTCAATAAAACCTTTTGGTGTTTTGGTCTTTGGAGAAGCAGAACGCTGAGTCGACTCGTTGATTTTAGAGCTCATTTCCATCACAAAGGAAGTGACTGTTCTCCTACAGCATGACGCTGAAATCCTAGTGTGACCTGTACTAGACCGTCACACTTTCACTTTGATCTCATGCCCGATATGCTCATGTGTTGAAGAGAGTTTTGTTCTGATGGAGTTTGAAGCCCCTGAAGAAAACCAAACCTACTGTAGATCTTGTCTAGAAAGAACGTGAGTCTTCTGAGTCCAGAACAAAGACCGGAACCTTGTGGTCCAGAACTGGACTGGCTGTTCTGGAAATGGTTTGATTAATATGTAGTTTAAATTCTGACACTTCCTCCTTGGTTTTCCTTTTCATGGGGTTGTGCTCCATCGGGGTTCACGTCCTCAGCCTGTCCATTTTTGACATTCTTAAAATTATATTGCAACTTCTCAGCGGTAAAGAATTTTACTCATCAATTTGGCTTCATTCTAGAAATCTGTTTTTTGTTTTTGAAACATTTTGATGCCCTTCCTTCTCTTCTCGGTGGCCTAATGCCCCTTTGTAATGATCAGACATTTATTTAACTTTAATTTTATTAATCCGCTGGATTTCAGTTCACAAGTCACCTCAAAACACTGAACAAAGCTAGCTGTCCAGATTCAGGCTGAACTTCAGATCGTCCTGTGATGAAGGACCAGCTGATGATGGAAGCTTTAGACCTTCTGAGGGAAGGAAACGCTCTGTGAACAGCAGGACTGGGCGCAGAGTGGTGACTTGATTACCTAGGAGCAGAGGTGGGTAGTAACTAGTTACATTTACTTGAGTAACTTTTTGAAAAAAAATTACTTTTATGAGTAGTTTTACTTCACCGTACTTTTTCCTCTTGTGTATTATTTTTGTTAAGTATCACTACTCCTACTTGAGTAAAATCTCTGAATCCTCTACTTACTGCGAGTAACTTTACAGAAAAACATGTTTTAACAAAAATACACCAGACAGACACAGACCTAGACTTCATTAAAGGAGACCACATGTTTCTGCACCAGCTTTGTTTTCTTACTCATTTTCTAACTAGCTAGCTTTATCTAGCTTACAAAATCTAGACCTAGCTAAATTAGCTAAATAGATAGCTAGATTTATAGCCACATAGTTAACTCTACTAAGTTTTTGCATTATATTTTTAAAAAATACTTTGAGAAGTGTTTCTTCTGCTTAAAATGTACTGTTTTGATATCAGGTTATGTATTTGTATCAGTGTTTATTTTAGCCTTTAGGATAATTTCCCCCAAACTTTATATTTTTGTCTGATGACAATTTTAAAAAATTAGACGGATGTTACTCAGTACTCAAGTAGACTTGTTACCAGATACTTTTTTACTCGTACTCAAGTATTTTTTGGGACAACAACTTTTTACTTGAGTAAAAATATGTTGAAGTAGTGCTACTCTTAAGTACATTTTTTTTGGGTACGCTACCCACCTCTGCCTATGAGCTAATGGGCTTTAAACTGTGATCCTATCTCTTGTATTTATGATGAAAAATACAATTTTAGTGAAGAAATGTAACGGGAACTTGCTAAAAAAAATGTTTGAATTGGGAAAAAAAACCCAATAGGCTTCAACAAAACACTTGTTACAATATTAGAACTTCAGACTCCACACGTTTTATTTTAAACGGATAAATCTCAGATGAGAAGTGACATTTCTTAATAAAAACACGCCAGTTCTCCTGAAGTATTTACTTCTCTTCAGACGACCCCACGAATTTATTTATTTTGAAAGGCAGCAGCCGGAAGTCGAGTCTTACTTCCGGTGTGAGGCGGATTAGCTTTCTGTTGTGTTAGCCGGGTTTAGCTCACATTTAAAGATGGGAGAAGCAGACGTGACGCTGACTCAGACCGACGAGAAGCCTCCGGACTCGGGTCTGGTCCCCGGGGAGGACTCTGTGGTCTGGAGCCACGAGGTGGAGGTGTGTTTGTTCCACGCGATGATCGGACACAAACCGGTCGGTAAGAACCCGCAGCTAATGCTAGCAGCTGGAGCTAGCCAGACTGTTGATGTTCTTAAATGTAAAGATGGACGTGAAGAAACGGCAGCTGTTTCTAGTTGAAGTGAAAACCCAACAAAAACAAACATTGTGGTTTTTCACCATTATTTTGTACAGATGTTGAAATGAATGAAACCGTTTCCGGTCCGTGTGCGCTGTGATGTGGACCCGGTTCGGTTGGAGGAGCTAGACTAAACCGACCATAACGCTGCCTCCACCGTGTGGTCCTGGTGGTCCCGGAGGCTCCTGGTCTGGATGAGGTTTCTGTAGCTGGAGCAGCTGTTTGATGAGGAGAACCTCCTCCTGGAACCCGGTCTGATGAGGGTTAAAATGTTGATCCTGATCCTTCCCATGTTCAGCGCTTTGGGACATGTCTGTCTATAAATAAACCTAACTATTAAAGGTTCAGATTAAGAGAATATGTGGGTCATGTTGACAGACATCACATCTAAATAAAACTCCTTTAACAAACTAACTCTTCACATACAGAGTTAACATGTTGACACCATCTGTTACTTTTATTTGACTCTATTTATAGAGCACTTTCTAGAGTCCTACACTCCCCAAAGTGCTGTACACACACAGTGGTGATCTGTTACATGTAGCCTCAGCTGTCCTGGAGCACTGACACCACCAGGTCCCTCTGACCACCACCAGGTCCCTCTGACCTCCACCAGGTCTCTCTGACCTCCACCAGGTCCCTCTGACCACCACCAGGTCCCTCTGACCACCACCAAGTCTCTCTGACCTCCACCAGGTCTCTCTGACCTCCACCAAGTCTCTCTGACCTCCACCAGGTCTCTCTGACCACCACCAGGTCTCTCTGACCTCCACCAAGTCTCTCTGACCTCCACCAAGTCTCTCTGACCTCCACCAGGTCCCTCTGACCACCACCAAGTCTCTCTGACCTCCACCAGGTCTCTCTGACCACCACCAGGTCCCTCTGACCACCACCAAGTCTCTCTGACCTCCACCAGGTCCCTCTGACCTCCACCAGGTCCCTCTGACCTCCACCAGGTCCCTCTGACCTCCACCAGGTCCCTCTGACCACCACCAGGTCCCTCTGACCTCCACCAGGTCCCCTATGCATTGACCCCCTCGTTGTTCTGAGGAGCAGCAGGCTGCCATCTTAGCTTCTTAGCTGGGCTTTTATTGTGAAAGGTGTCACAGAACACTGTGACTCAGAGGTTCTTAAAACTGAAGAAACAAAAACTTCAGGTCCTCCAGACCTTCAGTTACTCATTTATTCTGGTTGTATTTTTAATAAATCTCCAGACGCCTGGAGACGTTTCCTCATAATGAACAGGAAGTGTTTCATCAGCTGATCTGACTTCCTGTTTAAAGATTTCTTATTGAATGAGTTGAGAATCAGAGCAGCTGTTTACTGTCTGAGGGTGGAAACGTCAGGCTTTTATTGTGAAAGCACCTTGAGCTTGGTGTGTGTGTGTGTGTGTGTGTGTGTGTGTGTGTGTGTGTGTGTGTGTGTGTGGTTTCAGGAGTGAACCGTCACTTCCACATGATCTGCATCAGAGATAAGTTCAGTCAGAACATCGGCCGGCAGGTCTCCTCCTCCGTCATCTGGGACCACCTGGGAACCATGTATGACATGCAGGCCCTGGTGAGCACACACACACACACACACACACACACACACACACACACACACACACACCTCAGTCAGCCTCAGCAGCAACATACAGTGTGTGTGTGTGTGTGTGTGTGTGTGTGTGTGTGTGTGTGTGTGTGTGTGTGTGTGTGTGTGTGTGTGTGTGTGTGTGTGTGTGTGTGTGTGTGTGTGTGTGTGTGTGTGTGTGTGTGTGTGTGTGTGTGTGATGCAGCACGAATCAGAGATCCTGCCATTTCCGAACACGGAGAAGAGCTTCTCTCTGCCTGATGACATCATCCAGGAAGTTAAAGGAGGTGAGGAGACTAGAAACCTGATCCACCAGAACCTCCAATCCGGTCCAGAACTCCTGAGCTGGGCTTTTCCTCTGGTCCAGTTCTCCAGACCTTCTGAGGGGGTTGTTCTGTGGACTTTACCTGATTTCTGGCCCGGTTTCAGTCCAGTCCTGGTCCGGACCCGGTTCTGGTTCTAGAACTGGTCAGGATTAATAAACTCTGATTGATTTCCTGGTCCGACGGCTCCTCCAGGAGGAGGTCGGGTCAGAACCGGGCCTGACCTGGTTTTTGTTGTGGTTCCAGGGAAGCTGGGCTCAGAGGAGGAGACTAAAGAGGAGTTCAGGATGGAGAGAGAGCCTCCAGCCACCCACGAAGAAGGTAAAGCTGGAGCTGAAACACCAGGTGACCTTTGACCTTCCTAACAAGCATCTGTTTGTCCCTCATTCTGTTTTTCTCTGCAGGAAGTAACTCGTCTGTGAAGATGTTGGAGCGAACGAGCAGCGGGCGGGAGAAGGAGAAGGAGCGCGATAAGGAGAAGGGAGGAGTGGAGGGAGCAGCAGCAGGAGGAGGAGGTTCAAAGGAGGCGGAGAAGAGGAAGAGGAGCCGGGCAGCGGACAAGCTGCTGACATCTTCCAACCCAGCAAGTCCAGGAGGCGCCAAGAGGAGGCGCACCTGAGAGCTGGACTCTGATTGGCTGCCTTACTCGTCGTGTGACCATAGCAGGAGGAGGAGAGGATGATGGGACGTCCAGTTTTCCTTCTGGTGATTTTATGATTTCAGTGTTTTTTCTGTGTTTGACTTCCTGCTGCTCGCTGGTCCAATCAGGACCAGGTCTGTGATTCCAGACGGAACTAAACTCTACTTCCTGTTTGGCTCCGAGTCCAGGAACCGTTTGGGTCAAAGTTCAGACGTTAAGGATGTTTTGGGTCAAGTTTCATCAGTTATTAAAGACCACACCCACTAGTGACATCACTCAGACTGAGCAGAGGTTCTAGAAACAGGAAGTGGTCGTCTGACAGGAGTAATACTCATGGCTAGTCAGATCAGGAGAGACGCTGCTGTAGATCAGTGACAAATTGGCAGCTAATTTTTAGGTATTTAAAACGACTCTCGCTCAAGAGTTCCACTGATGCGTTACTATGCTATATGACCTGTTAGCTAACCTCTACAGTTAGAATGCTATACGACCTGTTAGCTAACCTCTACAGTTAGAACGCTATACGACCTGTTAGCTAACCTCTACAGTTAGAACGCTATACGACCTGTTAGCTAACCTCTACAGTTAGAACGCTATACGACCTGTTAGCTAACCTCTACAGTTAGAATGCTATATGACCTGTTAGCTAACCTCTACAGTTAGAATGCTATACGACCTGTTAGCTAACCTCTACAGTTAGAATGCTATACGACCTGTTAGCTAACCTCTACAGTTAGAATGCTATACGACCTGTTAGCTAACCTCCGTATTAACTCTGATGTTCAGGTGAAACAAATCGTTCCTCTCCTGCTCTGATTGGCCATGAATACCGCTCCAGTCAGAGGACTACTACCAACCAACCAGTCACAGAGCTTCATTTTAGTCATGTGGTCTGCTTTAAGCAGACTGAAAACTAGAACCTGGTCTGCTTTAGAACCCAGAACCAAACCGGGCCAGTTCATTACAGATCCTGATCCCAAACAGCTTTCACCTGAAGAGTCTGGGCTCAGGTCCACCTGGGTTAAACTCTAGAACCAGCTCAGTCTGCTGACCTCAGATCAGATCTGGTCATCACCTCTACGTTTTCAGGTAGTTCTGATCCGACTCTGGGGGTTCGTGTGAAACTGATCCAGATGTTTCACCTGCAGCTGAAACCTGCAGGAGCCTCAGTGAGATTTCTTGTTTCTGTCTGTATTTAGTGGGAAGACGAAGCCTTCACCTGGTCGGGTTTTAGGTGGACTCCAGAAACCGGTTCTTGTTAAAGTGTGGCCTGCAGGAACTTCCAGATCCTTGGAGCGCTGAGCCTAAACGGATCTGTTCCTGGACACGTTGATGTTCTGCAGGAAACGAGCAGCTGAAGCTCAGATTGACGTCGTAAATATTTGATTTGTTTGAGTCTCAGGAGAGACGTGAAAACAAAATGTTTCCTTTAACTTTTAATGAAGTCTGTATTTATTCATGATGACTGTTTTTGGCATTAAAGACAAACAAACAGCAGAAACTTCTCCTAGGTTTTTAACAAACAACAATCTAAACTCCTGATCCACTGGATCGTCCTGTAACAGAACAGAGGAGTGACGTAGATCAACTTCACAGTTCATCTGGATCATACTGACACTGATTCATCCGTGTCGTTAACTCTCCTCATCACATAACTCAAATCCTTCATACAGCTTCCACAGATAAAGGACCTGCTGGCGCCTGCTATCAGCTGGACCGGTCAGCTGATCTTCCACTGGACCTTAGCCAATAAAAACATCTTAAAAGCTGTCTCCTTAACAGTAAAGACTGATATTCAAACTGTGTACTCATTCTGTTAACAGGAGGATCTCTTCACCATGTGAACACTCAGGGTTAAATTCATGCACTCACAGGACTGGTTTAGACTGGTTTAGACTGGTTTATTGTCCCTCAGTAGGTTAGTGTGTGAAGTTAGAGCAAATTTACAGCATCAGTAAAACGTAGTGTTGAGTCGGAGCGTCCCGCTGTCTGGACTCTGGACTGAAGGATGTCAGGGTTTCATTTCTCCGCTCCTCCGTCTGAACTGTAATGTGTCCATGTGGCCACCAGGGGGCAGCAGCCTGCTACTGGAGAAAACCTGAACCAGAAAAACCAGCAGCTTCAAAACTAGTTAGAACAGAGACCAGTCGAGTCCAGTCCAGAGACCAGAACACCTTACTGGGTCCAGAGACGAGTCCAGTCCAGAGTCCAGTCCAGAGACCAGAACACCTGACTGATGAGGACCGTCTCTGATGTAGCGTTATCAAATACGCTATAACCTCTGACCCCTTGACCATCACACAAACAATAATCCTTTTTTTCCCAATAACTTGGATTATAATGACTCTATGTTTTAACCTGAGTCAACATTCTTCCAGGTCCAGATCGGTTTTCCAGAAGACTCCACAGGACTCTGTTAGTAATAAACTCCTGGTGTCTCTTTCTAATGACACTTTTAACCTACTGTTCAGAAATGTCTAACTGTGATTAATGCACTTCCTCCTACAGTGTTATGTTTGATCCAGCTTCAGTATTATTACATATTTCTACTTTGCTAAGGTTAAATCAGTATTATTTGATACTTCCTTCATTAAGGTAAATATGACTTTAAAGACCTGGGTCATGTGACTTAGTAAAACCCTCTTCCCATTGGTCCACGTCAACACCCAGGTCCTTTAGCTCAACTTCACTCCCTGAGACAGTCAGTTCTCTTTCATTCATTGATGAGACGACTGCTCGCTGTCCATCTCGCTACACAGCTGAGCCTGCAGGAGTCGGCCTGTCAGGTTGGGGTCTCAGCCCTTAAAGCCGATGTCCACCTGTCCCCCTGAGAGTCAGACAAAGCCAGCCTCACTCTCCTGTCACATCATGGGGACGTTAGCTGCTAATGCTAACCGCCAGCTACACCAGAGATGGGTCTGCTGAAGCTCCGTATCCTCGGACGGGACCGGTCGCCTCCCGGTGGCTCCCACGGCTCCAGACGGATCGAGGAGGACCTACCACCTCCGTACGGTTCTAAACTCCTGCCTGAACCGATCCATGGGAAGGTCAGCCCGGTGACACCACACTCTGGTAAACTTGAGGGTACCTTGATAAGCTAACTGCTCCACTTAGCTAACTCCATCAAGTAACTCCTCCAGACTCCCTCCATAACTAAATCCTTTCAGATAAACAACCCTAGTCTTAAAACATCATGAGACTCAGGTCATTAAACTCATAATAAGATCAACTTAAGAACACTTTCCACCGTGTTAACACGCTAAAACCACTAGCTACCTCTGCTAATCTGTTTTTACTGTCGTTAGTCTTTTTTTATATAATAAATTCTGTTAAAGTTTTTATTCCTGACTCAGTTTCCATTCGTCAATATACGGTACGTAATCTACTCACTGTAATGTCTCTATAGAGCCTAAATCCCTGCTAAACCATCAGTTCTAGACGAGGTGTCCAACGCTGAGCCGTCTGTCAAACCCACAAAGCTAGCTAATACAACTTACAGAGCTTACCTACAAACTTAGAGTTTAAAACAATACACTGATGAGGACCGTCTCTGTCTCTGATGACCGTCTCTGATGAGGACTGTCTCTGATGAGGACTGTCTCTGATGACCGTCTCTGATGAGGACCGTCTCTGATGAGGACCGTCTCTGATGAGGACCGTCTTTGATGAGGACCGTCTCTGATGAGGACCGTCTCTGATGAGGACCGTCTTTGATGAGGACCGTCTCTGATGAGGACTGTCTCTGATGAGGACCGTCTCTGATGAGGACCGTCTCTGATGACCGTCTCTGATGAGGACCGTCTCTGATGACCGTCTCTGATGAGGACCGTCTCTGATGAGGACCGTCTCTGATGACCGTCTCTGATGAGGACCGTCTCTGATGAGGACTGTCTGATGAGGCCCGTCTCTGATGAGGACCGTCTCTGTTGAGGATCGTCTGATGAGGACCGTCTCTGATGAGGACTGTCTGATGAGGCCCGTCTCTGATGAGGACCGTCTCTGTTGAGGATCGTCTGATGAGGACCGTCTCTGATGAGGCCCGTCTCTGATGAGGACTGTCTGATGAGGCCCGTCTCTGATGAGGACCGTCTCTGATGAGGACTGTCTCTGATGAGGACTGTCTCTGATGAGGACCGTCTCTGATGAGGACCGTCTCTGATGAGGACCGTCTCTGTTGAGGATCGTCTGATGAGGACCGTCTCTGATGAGGCCCGTCTCTGATGAGGACCGTCTCTGATGAGGACTGTCTCTGATGAGGACCGTCTCTGATGAGGCCCGTCTCTGATGAGGACCGTCTGATGAGGACCGTCTCTGTTGAGGATCGTCTGATGAGGACCGTCTCTGATGAGGACCATCTCTGATGAGGACTGTCTCTGATGAGGACCGTCTCTGATGAGGCCCGTCTCTGATGAGGACGGTGTCTGATGAGGACCGTCTGATGAGGACCGTCTCTGATGAGGACTGTCTCTGATGAGGACCGTCTCCTGAGACGTCCCCTACCTTTCAGGACATAAATGAGACGTTCAGACTGAGGACGAAACATTTTGTGATTTTTTTGTTTTTGTTTTTGAAGTTATTTTTTATTGAATTTAGTCCAAAGACCTCCAGCTGCTACTCCCTTTACCACCAGCAGGGGGAGCTCCAGCTCCAGACTCTGAGCTGGACCAGAAGCAGGACTTCTGTCCTGATTGGACGTGTTGATTCTTAGTTTATTTTAAAGTTGAAGGAGTGACTCAAAGACCTGAGGAAGAGGAAGAACATGAAAAAGAAAGTGAATGATAGAAAGAGAAGAAGAGTCTCAGATGAGTCGAACAATGACGGAGTGTGAGAACGGCTCCAGCTTGAATATTCATGAAGGGCTGAGCTTTCCCAGCAGTGTGTGTGTGTGTGTGTGTGTGTGTGTGTGTGTGTTCTCAGCTTCAACAATGTTTATTCATAAATGCTCTCATGTTTATTCATACTGGATTATGTAAACAAGTGTTCAGACGCACAGGTTGCTGCTCGTCACTGATTGAATCACAGCTCCTAAACTAAAAACTCATGAGAACCATCAGAGTTCAGTCAGACTGCAGCGCCAATGACCTTTAATGACCTTGAATAACCGCCTGCTGATCATAGTTAGACCTGTTGAGTAAAGATGTCAAAATCTGAGCTGACAGAAGAGTTTTTAGATAAAATGATGTCAAATAAACATCTGGACCATCCATAACCAGACTAAAACATACAGCAGTGTACCACCAGGTACTACCTTCATGAAACTTTGGACTTTCAACTTCTGTTTCATGAAAACAGAAGTTGAAAGGTCAAAGACTTCTGAAGACTTCCTCTCCTGTCTTACGAGACTCTTTCCAGCCAGCAGAACGAACAGTAATGAACAATAAGGCAGTGGAGAAACATGGCTGCTGCCTGACAAACAACTTCTAATCTTATCTGTGCCCTTGAACAACCCCACGCTACAGAATGAATGGAGCAGCTGCTCTGAACCCTCCCTCCTTTCTACGTTCTCCTCCTATCTCCTCCTTCACCCCTGCTGGGGGGGGGGGGGGGGGGGGGGGGGGGGGG
>SSNR01001248.1:2533-19005 GCA_006937965.1 Callopanchax toddi
TTATAAAAACACAAGACTGGACTACGATTATAAAAACACAAGACTGGACTACGATTATAAAAACACAAGACTGGACTACGTTTATAAAAACACAAGACTGGACTACGATTATAAAAACACAAGACTGGACTACGTTTATAAAAACACAAGACTGGACTACGATTAGAAAAACACAGAGACTGGACTACGATTATAAAAACACAAGACTGGACTACGATTATAAAAACACAAGACTGGACTACGATTATAAAAACACAAGACTGGACTACGATTATAAAAACACAAGACTGGACTACGATTATAAAAACACAAGACTGGACTACGATTATAAAAACACAAGACTGGACTACGTTTATAAAAACACAAGACTGGACTACGATTATAAAAACACAAGACTGGACTACGATTANAATGTCGGCGGCAAGAAATAATGGAAAGGGGTCTCTAGGAGGAAGGAGGGTCTTCATCAGAATGACAGATGTTGTGGAACTCAACCCATAGATCATAGTTTAGACCTGAAATATCATTTAAAACATTTAGAAAACTTTGATACAGAGAAAAATGCTCCAGAGAGCCGCTTTAAAGCGGCACTCCAGAGGATTTCATCAGGAGAGCAGTTTTTGAATCTAGCGTCCAAAGGCTCCTCCTCAAAACATCTCGACACGCGCGTCCGATCGCGTGTGCGCGCGTGCACACGGCGCATATACTTCGGACATGAACTGTACAGCTCAATGTGTAGGGTTTAATCACTCACAGTTCACAATCTTATTCCAACAATACTACGAGGGTCTGAAGAGCCCTCTCTGTCCCTGCTGCTTCTGATATTAGCTCTGTTAGCACCGAGCTGCTGCTGGACTCTGAAGCTGAACTTGACTCGGCCCTGGATGAACTTTCTGACCAAAATAAACGCATAATCCTGTCGAGCCTTGCCATTCTGTGAGGTGAAAGGTTTAAAAATAAAAATAAATCCATCTTTAGCTGGAGGATGGGTAGGTTTTTAGTAGAAATGAGCCGTGAGTCCTCAGTGAACGGCTGAGACGGCAGAGAAACACACGGAGCGTCCTGTACGACAGCGCCCCCTACTGGTACAGGTTTGGTCGATGCGCGTGCATGTTCAGACAATGCAGAAATTTGAATTTCATTGGCTGAACAATGTCGGCGGCAAGAAATAATGGAAAGGGGTCTCTAGGAGGAAGGAGGGTCTTCATCAGAATGACAGATGTTGTGGAACTCAACCCATAGATCATAGTTTAGACCTGAAATATCATTTAAAACATTTAGAAAACTTTGATACAGAGAAAAATGCTCCAGAGAGCCGCTTTAAGTGAAATCAGACCCCACTTGGGTTGTTTGACCAGGATTAGAACAATGGGAGCAACATGAAAGTGATTAGACAAAGAATACATTTACTGTGGCTCTGAGCCGATTGTGTATTGGAGGGAATTTTCAATGATGTTGTGAAATAGTTCCAGTAGTTGAGAGCATTACATATTCACCCCCTACCATGAGTCCATCCCCCACACCACAAGCCTTAGTGCATCAGTAAACTGAAACAATAGAGTTCCCCTCCATTTCACATAGCTTATTCCACTGTTTGCCTGGAAGGTGTTACGGGTTTTTCTAAAGGAACCAGGAACCAGTGAAGCAGCGTGTGGAGGGAGAGGAGGGTTGTTAGACATGACGGAGACTATACGCTCCAGGATGCTGCATGGCCAGGCATGAACTATACCTTCATTTATAGTTTAAATTAAAAAAAAACCCATTTAGGTGAGTTTTTGTTTCTCCTGAAGAAAAAAATCTGGAGTTTCTGTTTCTAATTACTTACTGAGAAGAAACACATTTTGGACCCACAATTAGAATACGAGCCTAATAGTCATCTGATTTTAAAGAAAAAAATTCAGCATTGAACCAAAAACACCTAAATTAGCATTTAAAATATTTAGTTATTTGTATACAGGAACATTGAAGTAAACTTTAAATAATGTCATTGTGCAGCTGGAACCCAGAGATTAACCTGACAAGGCCCTCAACTGGAGTTAGAGCTCCTGACTCTAGAAGGTGTTATGACTGAGTGGAAAGTTCTTGAATTTAATGCAGCAGCTGAATGTTTCAGTTGGTTTTTATTATTAAAGGAGTGGTTTTCTGGGTAATTTTATAGTTTTGCATTGTTCTCTAGCAGTGTTGGGCAAGTTACTTCAAAACTGTAATGCATTATTTATTACTTGTTACTGTCATTTTAAAGTAATCCCTTACATTACAATATTACTGTTTTTTAAATGTAAGGCAATACACTACTTTTGCATTACTTTTAGTTACTCTCATCAAAATAACTGTAAATATGGATTTGACCATTTAAATGAGCTCATTCACATCCAGTGGAAGGTGATGTGATGAATACATGGAGAGATTATCCATCAACTGTACTGTATACAGTATTAACCCATCCAGGGGTGTAGCAAGCTTTTCAAAAGTGTGGGGGATGCGGTCTGTAGATGTCATCGACTGTTAATTGAAACGCTTAACCCTTTCATGCACGCATTATGAAAACATTTCTATATTTCTTTAAATATTGATTTTATTACTCTACATGAACCTAAACTGAAAAACATTTTGATTTTTTTAAAATATGGTTTGACATAGAAGTGATTTTACTGTCCATGTATGTGGACAGTGCGCAGCAAAGGAGTGAATTTATCAAAAAATCTGATTTTGTAACTAGTTTTTTATTTTAAAGATCAAATATTAATTTAACTACTTTTATTTACAAAGAAACAAACATTTGGAAAACATATAAACATAAATAATGACCTAACTACATTGCAAAAATATATGGATACCAATGAACTGTGTGCATGTTGTGCAAAAAGTAATACTGTAAATTAAGATATTAGGTGGTGACTAAGGTGGGTTACAGGTGTGTTATGGGATTGAGCATCACTGTTCAAGAAGTGCACCCATCAGGAATGTCATATGGTGCCACTTTTAGAGGTGATCTAGGAAGACCAGACTCCTCTGTGTCACATGTCAGGTCTCACTCTATCACATGAAATGTAATTACTAAAAACAGAATTGTTCAACACACTCTCCTGTACATCATCATATTTTTAAACCTGATTTTTCATTCTTCAGTAGAAATTTTAGTGAATTCAGCACATGGCCATTATGGTCGGCCATGTTGAATTGATGATGTCATCAGGCAGTCAATATTCTAAATACAAGATGATCCATATTGTTAATATATTACAAAGAACTAACACTGCCCTGAAGTGGATTGAAGTTTATCAACATGATAAACAGAAAACTGAGTTAAAGTTACTGTAGTGTATGTGGCTGATGTGCATTAAAGGGTTAATGAATGCTTGTCTTTTGTTTTCATTAGAAAAATACCATCAAACGATTTGTTACATTTAGTTTCATGAGAATTACATGTGGATGTGACATTAAACACAGTGGTGAATGAATGATGGTGGTGCATGTGAATATCAGGACATTAATAAACAATATTACATTAAAAGACAAATTAATCACTAATCAGCAATTTACTAACATGCAACGTATGATAAAGTCTGAATTATGAATTACTAATAACACATTTCTGAATGACCTACACATTTTCCAAAAATTAAATCTAAATATTGTGTTATTGTATCCAGTTTGAACCATACAGCTCAACTTATGACCTACAAAAACCATCACTAGTTAAATGAAGTATTTAGCTGTAAAAAATATTTCAACTTGCTTTAACTGACTGTAGCCTACTACTTAACAAACTGTAACTATAAATTGTAATAACTTAAACTTATATTTATTTTATTGCTTCCCTGTGAACCTTCAAGAACTCTCTGACATTTCTTACTGAAACTGATGCCAATAAAATCATTTTGGCTCAGTTTAAAAACTAATTCTAAATATAAATATTTATTTATTTAAATAGGATTTTAGCTTTTACAGTAATTTCACTTACACTTTTCTGCATATTTGTTCCACTGAGTGAGAAACAGGAAATAAAAGCTCAATTGTGAGGATCTGTCTGAGAGACAGTTTTTTAAAAACTGCTGACATTTTCAGGGAAATCAAATAAGTTATTTCTGGGTAAATACCCGCTGTATAACTATTTTCATCACAAGCCGAATATGAGACAATGACAAGAGAGGCGGGACTTATAGCGCAAAGCTGATCGATTGATTGACAGCCAACCGGCCGGTGTTCAGAGCAGCAGAGAGAGAGGGGAGAGGAGTGAAAGTGATCGGCAGCCGGCTGGTGTCAGGTTTCAAGGAGCAACAGGAGAGGGAGGGGAGGAGGGAGAGGGGACAAACAGCGGTCGCTGTGAGGAGAAATCAGACAGGAGGAGGTTTGGAGCAAAACGGCTGGAAAAGTGTGGGTGTTGAACGATCTCACTAAGAAAAGTGTGGGTGTTAAAACACCCACATCCCCCACGGGTGCGACGCCCATGGCTGGAGGCTGGGGCACAACAGTTTAGAAGACACTTTTATTTCTGGAGAAACATTGGGAACCTCCTGTTGTTCCTGACCCCTGATGAGCTCCAATTTGCTGCTGCTATTATGATTGTAAATTACTGTAAAAATGGTCATTGATTACTAAAATAATATTGCATGAATTGAAACTTCTTAAAAACAGCAGCATTACACCTTGTTCATGGATGAGTAGCTGTTAGGTCATAAGTCCTTTTGGACATAAACACTTATTTGTTTGAACAGAGGCTGTTCAGATCAATATAGGGTGGCATGTAGCTCAGTTGGTAGAGTGGCCAGTCTGGTAACCGGAGGGTCGCTGGTTCAATCCCTGGCTCCCGCTGGGTTACATTGTCGTTGTGTCCTCCTTGGGCAAGACACTTCACACAACTTGCCTGTGTGTGAATGTTGGTGCTGGTCAGAAGGGCCAATGACACAGAATGGTAGCCTCCCTTCTGTCAGACTGTGACTACAGACGTCTGTTGTAGTTTACCACCACGTAAATGTGTGCATGAATGAATAATGGAGCTTCTGTCAAAGTGTTTTGGGTGTCCTGAAAGGCGCTATATAAATCCAATCCATTGATACTGATAACTTTTACACAGAAATAAGCCTTTAATACAGTTATTATGGAGCTCATCTGAGATGCTTTCTTGCAGGTTACAAACAAATTAGATTAATTTTTTATTCATCTGAATGATTACCATGTGGTTACACTAAGACACATTTAAAAAAAATCTAAAGCAGCAAGTCCGTGTGCCTCTGGACTCAGTGGCACATTTTTCTTTACTGTGTTCTTGTTACGAACCCCATCTAGGATGTGGGGTTGCAACAGGACAATCACAGCCTGACATGTAAGAGTTTGTTTACACCCGAAATGATGAGCTTTCTGCAGATTTAAAGAGTTAGAAGGTTTGTGAAGTGGTTTGATACCGTCAGAGGTCTGGTACCAGTACCACACCTCAGCCTTACCACACAGGCTGCATGGAACAGGTCCCAATTTTACACTTGGATTAAAACGCAGCAAGGTAGTGCCTCTTCAGGCCTGTTCTGTTGTAGGAAATACTAATTGGATTCACCTGGTGAGGTAGCAGACCACCTTAGGGCTGCCTGAGCCAACACCAAAGGAAAGGAAAGACATGATCAGTGCAGATAGCAAGGAGGGAAAATGAGATAAACTAAAAAGACTTGAGAAAAACAGGAGAAACTGTAAGAATGGCAGATTGAGATTAGTTAGCTCGCAGCAGCGTTTGACGTTGGCCTAAGAGACACAATTAGAGGGAAACATTTGCACTGGTTAGCCGTGTCTTTAAAACATACATCTGGGCAATTAAAATGAGCTACCCAAGGTGTTCAGAATTGTGTCATAAAAGTTAACAGGTCTGTGCTGCTTAACCAACCTCTCTGAAAGCACAGCACACTTCTCTCCCACCTCCCACCATGTGCTGCTTGTTCCAACGCTTTCCAAACAACCAAACCCATCACCTCCATTTTATACCTGATCACTTTAATTCACCTTAAGCTCCGGGCAAGAACTGCATGATTACTCTGAGCAACTAACAGATGTACTCTGTTTGAGATCTGCCATGCTGATTCACTGGTGTCGAGGCTCTACAGGCTCTTTGACCTCACTCTGCTGTAATGACCCAAATTAGTGGTGGAAGGTAATTTTGGTCTATTTTGTGTCTTTGATTTGTACCAGGCTGCCCCGAGGGGAAGAAAGCGGAATTCATTACAAGCTTGTTAGATGCCCTCACCACAGACATGGTGCAGGCCATAAACTCTCCAGCCCCCTCTGGTGGTGGGAGGTAGGACATGTCATGTATGTCATGAAAAGTACTAAAGAAAGTAACCTCATGGGTAATTCTAAATAGAAGGCATCAAAATTGAAAGATTATCATTTCCAATTTATTATTTTTGTTGCTCTGAATTAAATTCACATATTTTGTCAGCATCCAGCAACTGTAAAGCACTTTGTGGTTTTTGACCTGTGAGAGGTGCTATATAAATAAAGTTATTATTATTATTATTATTATTATTCATTCAGAGTTTAATATAGAAAAAGACAGACCCACTGGTTGTGTGCTACAGCTGTATTCCAGCTACTTTTGAGTACTTGTATAATAATACAAGTACTCAGTATTTTATTTATATGCTCTACCCATGATGTTCTTGTGAGTACTAAAGAAATTGTTTTGACCATTTTAAAGTGTGTTTTTGTGTAAAAGTCATTACAATCTTACCTGTTTCAGGTAGCTTAATGAAGAGCCTATTTTTAAGGAAGTAGAGTTCCCACCCTGGCCTGGAGGAATGATGAGCTAACGGTTAGTCTGAACACAGTGTATTGCTGCCATCTTAAAATGGCTCCAACCTCCAAAGATTCTGTGGCTGTTCATGCAAACTTTATTGATAAACCAAACGTTGATTTGGAAATGATTTACAAACATACATATCACCATCATTTACTAAATGTAGCACTTCAAGTGCATCAAGATGTCATGTACAGCTGGAAATTCTCAATATATTTGACAAAATAATACATGACAGTGTATGATGTCAGTGAAAATGATCATAAAATGATTCATCTGAGCTGCTGTCAGATTTGGGGGATTGGAGCCGTTTTAGGATGGAATGGATTTTATTGATCCAACTTCAAAGTCAATTCAAAATAGCTGCAGTCTTTTAAATTTAGGAGCAGTTTATGTGTGAGTGTAGTTTTATGAACCTGTCTTGATTACTTTATTTTGAACATGATAACATAACATCTTGGGTAAAGAAATAAACTTAAGGAATTTTAAAAAGGCAACTGGACTTTTCTTGTTTCTTTAAGACGTTTCACCTCATCCAAGAGGCTCCTTCAGTTATGTTGCCTTTTAAAAAATCATTTAATATTATTATGTCCTAGAATCTGGATGACTGAGAATATACAGCAACTGATAAAATACGGGACATCACCCCAGATGAACCAGCAGTGCTACATTTAGCCACTGCTGCTTTTAGCAGACCACAGAATTATGGTTATAAAATGAAACATGCCCATAAATTGCTGGTGAAGGTTCTCAGTCATCCAGGTCATGGTAGGCTTAGTGGGTTAGCGTGATATAGAATAGACATCACAAAGCTCCTTAGATGAGATGTGAAATGTCTTCAAGGAACCCAAGAATTCCAGTTGTCTTCATTTGAAGCCATTGAGATGTTTATAAACGTATGAATTTTAGATATTGGAGCTGTTTTAAGATGGCAGCAATACACGTTTTTGGTGTGCACAAACTAGTCGCTAGCTCATTAGTCCTGTTAGATGTAAACTCCATTTCTCCATGCATATGATGTTCAGAGGGTAAGATGGTATTTAATTATGATTTATACTCCAAAACACACTTCAGAATGTATGTTTTTTAAGTTCTATTAAAAGTAAGTTTTACATTGTATTCTTGCATCAAAAAATTGTTTTGAGTTTTTATCTGATGTTTACTGAGGTAACTTTAGGTTTTATTGTAACTTCTGACCTTCACCAGATTTGTTGAGCCTGACCCCAGTCACACTCTGGAGGAACAAGTGGTGCACTGGTACTTCGCCCAGCTGGATAACAACGGTAGTCATGACATCAACAAGAAAGAGCTAAAACCATTCAAGAGGTACCTGAAGAAGAAAGCCAAACCTAAGAAATGTGCACGCAAGTTCACTGACTACTGCGACCTGAATAAGGACAAGGCTATTTCAATGCAGGAGCTGAAGGGCTGCCTCGGCGTCAGCCAAGATGGTAAGAGGGAAGATGTAAGATATCAGAGCTTTGAATGGAGTGGAAGAATGTGAGGATTCAGGACAGTTTTTCAAAGTTATTTGTGAAATTTGTCTTGTTTTTGAGCTAAAACATAGCTACTCTGAAGTCCAACTTTAACAGTGGAATGAATGACTGAATTCTCTAGATTTATCCAGATTTTCAGTGAAATGTTTTTAGACCACTGTAGCCATTAAAATTTCTGAGTTAAAGATGAGGTACATTGATCACAACATAGGAAATAACTATTCTAACAAACTAAATAGAAGTAAATCAAAATTAGACACACACCTAAAGTTTAATCATTGCTGTTTTTCCCTCCTGCAGGTAGCTCAGTGTCAAGTAGTAACCTCGGGACGTTGCCAGGGTCACATTTATTCAGTAAGGCAAACCAAATGTCTCACTATTCTAAGGTTTATACTAATATGATTGTTTAATCTATTTTGTTCAGGTTCAAACTCATAGTCGGGTTTATTTGTTCTACTAGGGCAAGTTAACATTACATCAGAATTTATTACACAGTGTACTAACATTTTATTTTTTGTCCCCAGAAAACTTTAGTTTATTATTTATATTTTAATACAAAAAAACTGCAGAAAAACTTCAAAACTGGCACACAAAAAACCCTACAACAAATGGCAAAAAAAGTTTTTCTCATTGTTTTTTCCTCTTTCCTTGTTTATTTAGTCCCAGTTTGTCACTTAGCTGACTCTGCTAGCGTTCTGTGAAATTCATGTAGTTAACTGGTCCCACTGGCACAGCTGATTCTGACTACTGGGCCACTTCAGGACCACAGAGCACTGAGGTCATGTGTTTATTCTAGCTCTGCAGCGCCATGCCCAGAGAACAGCGGTTCTGAGCCAACGTAGCATCTCAACAAACAGGCTGCCAGTATAAACAGGCACCAGTTTGAAGGAGCTGGTTTTGCTATGTTCACTGAATTGATTAAGAGCTGGAATGAGTGAGATCCACTGTTCTCACAGTGGATCTTTTGTTTGATCAGAGCTGCCTTTTTGTGTTGTGGGACCAGTGGCGGCCCGTCCATAGGGGGCGCTCGGGCGCCGCCCCACCAGTCCCAAGAGGAAGAAGAAGAGAAATAGGGATCACAAAATATAAAAAACTAACATAAAAATAAAACTAAACGAGCCATCCATTATATATACAATAAGTGCTGTGTATAATCTGCATTTAGGTGTAGTTTAGAAAGGTTTTCTTACTACTTTTTACTGGACCGATAGGTCGTGTTTCTTTGGGTTCTACTGCGCATGTCTGGACGGGACGCCGTCCCAACATAGCGCATTGTTTTTTGCCTCTGACGCATGCGCACTGGCAAATTTTTCCTGACGCATGCGCACTGAGTGCAAAAAATAGGAGATCGCTCGGGACGCAGGTCTTCAGCGTCCCTGTGTGACATGCGCACAACAGCAGGAGTCTGGAGTGTTGCTCTGACCGAAACCGGAAGTTCTTGCTCTCTTTTTAATGGAGGGTAGAAAATGGATATTTATTCAAAGAATCCTTCTTTCCTGCTTGTGAAAACAAACCGAATTATTCCATTTGTCCTGATTTCATCAACTCAATGGTGAATGACTTCGTTTGTTTGTTTCTTTTTCTTAATAACTATGTGTCTGTCATGGATTTTCCCATTCAAAAACCCCATAGGCGGAGCTAGCCGCGGCTAGCAGTGCTAAGTCCTGATGAGTGAATTTATACCTTAAATAGCGACGTGTTTGTTGAGGTGTCTGCCGAATGTTAGAGAAATACAGGTACGTTGGTTTATGTAGTTTAGCCCGTTTTTCATGCGTTTTCTCTACTTTTCATTAAATTATTATGGCGTTTTAAGGAAGTTTGGTCTGACTGGGTTTGATGGGACTTATCAGTGGATTTGACTTTATTTTGTTGTTAATTCACTTCATTAGTTGAGCTGATTGTCATGACTTGCTTGGTTAGTGGTTGTTGGCTGATTTGTAACATTAATTATCTGACTGTATTAGTTAGAGATGGATTTATTTGTTTGTGGTGTCAGTAGAAAGCTAATTGTGAATATTAAGTAATGTTTTTGACTTTGCCAGGTTGTTTTTTCCTTGAAACTTTTACAACTTCTGTTGTGACCACATTTTGGTTGTTTTTTATTTTTATTTGTATCTGATTATATTGATATTATTCTAAGGCAGGGGTCACTAACAGGCGGACCGCGGTCCGGATCCGGACCCAGAGCCGGCTCTGTCTGGACCCAGCAAATCCAGACCCGGTCCCTGGTGCTTAAGGAGCAGGCGTGTCCGAGGAGACACGCGAGCGCTATTGAGCAGGTTCGTCGCTCACTCGGAACCCGCGGACCTCGCCCTCCCCCTGCCATGGTTCGGAGCTCAGTCCCGGACCGGAGTCCTGGAGGCAAAGCCGAGCGCCAAGCGAGTGGCGCACCGCGGCAACTCCTTAGTTCGCTAAGCTACCCCTACACCACGGTCGGGCAGTCCCTCC
Source organism: Callopanchax toddi (assembly GCA_006937965.1). Taxonomy (NCBI): domain Eukaryota; kingdom Metazoa; phylum Chordata; class Actinopteri; order Cyprinodontiformes; family Nothobranchiidae; genus Callopanchax; species Callopanchax toddi. The sequence goes on from SSNR01001248.1 coordinate 13,259, forward strand.
CGCAGCTTCAGAAAGAGATCTACTGCTGCAGAAAGGCGCCATGCACACTAGTGATGCGTGGGTCAGGGTTTTTATTGACCCGCGGGTCCTGCACATTTGAAAACTTCTGACCCGCCCCAAACCGCTCCGCATCGCTACGTCTATTTTTAGAACCTGCCCCGATCCGTCTCATTAAAAACACGTTATAATGACTGAAAGCCTTTTATTTAGTCTGACGTCTCCAAAATAAAAGTTTTTTTTTAACCTTCTCTAAAATGTGCTTATGCAAAGTTTGCAGAGTACATCATTTCTCCGTTTTCTTTTATAAATCCTAAAGTTTGCGGAGAAAGTGACTCCCTTTGCGACCCGTTTTTTTTGTTTTTGTTTTATAAGTTTTATATCAAATATAACAAATTATAAACATATTTATTTTATAAGTTTTATAAATGAGGCCACAGCGGTCGCAGAGCGAGAACCGGACGTCTCTCAGCGTCATTACACCTGCAGACGCTCTCACACGCACGCACAGACACACACACACACAATAACGGATAATTTAGCTGGAGGGATGTATTTTTTGGCTGATCTGGGAGTGCCCAACACCCTCACCCGCTGCAGAATTCTTCAAATTGGTTAAAGAAAGAGCTGGCACACTCATGCACCGGGTAGAGATGCTGGAGAGGACGCAACTGGTGCTGGAGAGGTGAAGAAAGGAGGAGAGGAGAAGAAGCTCAGAGCAGGTAGACGAGCAATGATCCAGGCCATTGTCAGTAATCAGTTCATTCTGGTCAAAAACTGGACCAGAGTGTCAAAATAATGTTGACTTTTCTGCATCTGAACAGCAGAAGAAAAAAACCAAACCATTTTTCTCAAAAATTAACTTCAACCACAAACTAATTAATGGGGATCTTGTGCTCAGAGAATATATGTTTAAGTATTTAAATATAAATAATTATCTATCCATCCATCTATCTCCAAATAATTATTTATATATAAAAATACACACATACACACACACACATACACACATAAATATAGATATATATATACATATATATATATATATATATATATGTGTGTGTGTATGTGTGTGTGTGTGTGTGTGTGTGTGTAAGCAGGTTAAGGTGGCGCTGCCCCCGGACCGAGGACCAGGTCGCGAATGTTGATCTGGACCTTTGGCATATTTAGTTGAATACCCCTGTTCTAAGGTCTCCTCATGAAGACTTTATGATTTCTTTACTGTTTGATGTGTAGAATTAGACCTAACAGCTCCACATTTCTAGAGAACTGGTGGTACTAGGGATTTTTACCAGTAAAATATTCAGTCAGATGAAAATATTATCATTCCCTGCCCTAGTGGTGATATGTGATTTTTTTTTTGCGCATCTGAAAACTGACTAGCAAAAATGCGCCCCACCCAAAAAAATTTTCACCAGCCGCCACTGTGTGGGACATAATTCCTTCAAAATGGGTAAGTAAGCTGTTTATTATAATAGTTAAAAGCTATCAATACTGTAAACAAGTGACAACACATTAATGTGTGCCAGGAGTTGTTCTGCACCGTATGTCTGTTTCATAAAGTACTCACCATGTTGTGACACACGCGTCTCAGCTGCGCCACGCCAAGGCGCAATAATAGACGGTGCATATCTTTAGTGCCGTGGCATGGACTGGTGTTTCTGGGACGCGCTGTGGCAGTGCGGACTACAATGGTTTTTATTCAAAATAACGGCAGGGAACGACGTGGCGCAGCGCTGATTTCTCCGGTGTGTTTCAGCCTTAATAACTGGGGGTTACTCTGAGTGTCGGGTTAACGACAGTCAGTGAACACACCTTGCACCTGTCTGCATGGGCATTATTGACGCGGGGGTACGCATGGGACATGTCCCCCGCACTTTTTTGTGCCTTCTGTCCCCCGCACTTTTTTCAGCCAAATAATCCGTTAATTTGCAGAAACTGATTTTTCCGAGCCGTCTTTAATCCGCGAGTATCCAGTTGATCACCGACAGGTGCTGCTGGGCAGAAGAACAGCCAGGGCTGGACTGGCCATCGGGTAACGGTGGGCCGGTGGTAACTTTGGGGAGGTCCGGACCAGGACGAGCCAGTTGCGTAGCAGCTTGTTTTAATCTGCACTTCCTGTTGCGGTGTGCGCCCATACGGGTGTTCACGCGCGCCAACACCGCTTCAGTCAACAGCCTGGGGGCTGTTGACTGAAGCCTCACCTTCTGCTAAGTTATCCAGTTTACCTAGGGTTTAGATGAGAGCCTGTGTGCTCTGGAGACCTGGGTTTAACCAACTGTTTGCGATAAAAGCAGGATTATCTAGATTCTTTTAGTTGCAGGGAGTCATTTACGTACCTGTTATTTGACGAATGGAAGCTGAGTCATGAATAAATATATTCAATATTTATTATAAAAGCTGACGAACATTTGTAAACAGATTAGCATTTGAGGTAGCAATTTGGTTAGCATTCACTAAGTGATAGATGTTCTAAAATTGATCATCTGAGTTTAGAACCTGAGTCTTGTGGTGATATTAAGACTAGGGAGTTAGCTTAAAGCGGCACTCCGGAGGATTTCATCGAGAGAGCAGTTTTTGAATCTAGCGTCCAAAGGCTCCTCCTCAAAACATCTCGACACGCGCATCCGGTCGCGTGTGCGCGCGTGCACGCGGCGCATATACTTCAGACATGAACTGTACCGCTCAGTGTGTAGGGTTTAATCACTCACAGTTCACTATCTTATTCCATCACTACGAGGGTCTGATGAGCCCTCTCTGTCCCTGCTGCTTCTGATATTAGCTCTGTTAGCAGAGAGCTGCTGCTGCACTCTGAAGCTGAACTTGACTCGGACCTGGATGAACTTTCTGACCAAAATAAACGCGTAATCCTGTCAAGTCTTGCCATTCTGTGAGGTGAAAGGTTTAAAAATAAAAATCAATCCATCTTTAGCTGGAGAATGGGTAGGTTTTTAGTAGAAATGAGCTGTGAGTCCTCAGTGAACGAGACGGTAAACAGACACACGGAGCGTCCTGTACGACAGCGCCCCCTACTGGTACAGGTTTGGTCGATGCGCGTGCATGTTGAGAGAATGCAGACATTTGAATTTCATTGGCTGAAAAATGTCGGCGGCAAGAAATAATGGAAAGGGGTCTCTAGGAGGAAGGAGGGTCTTCATCAGAATGACAGATGTTGTGGAACTCAACCCATAGATCATAGTTTAGACCTGAAATATCATTTAAAACATTTAGAAAACTTTGATACAGAGAAAAATAATCCAGAGAGCCGCTTTAAGGGGTTTAGTTATCAGGGATAAAGTGGAGAGGTTACTTTGATGAGCAGCCTAGTGGTAGAGGGTTAGCTTTATCAAAGTAGCCTAACTTTACCAGATCATGGATCGTTACTGAACCTCGCTCCTGGATCACGTCCGGCTGGTGGAGTTCGACGAGGAAGCGGAGATTCCCCCTCGGTCGATCTGGGGCCCTGACAGGTAGATAGACCCGCCTGGGCCGGCGGAGAGCGTCCGTGGATGCGACCTCAGTGAGACCCATGGCTGGTGAGTTGATAGATGGCTGTCTTCCCCATTCTGGTTGAGATAGAGAGGCAGGTGGATGTTTCCTGCTCTCAGGGGTAAGAAGCTTTCTTTGACCGCTACGGGGCTTGACCCGTTACGGGGGCAGTCGGCATCGATAACCCACTGTGTAGCAAGTTGACAGCGGGGTGAGCTGGGATGGGTCCCAGAAGGACGTGAGAGGATGATAAACGCTGTTGTCTGTGACTAGGGTGACCAGTCACCAGATCCAAACAAACAGTGGGGCAAAGAGCATATTGGTTAGGGACAATATGGGACATGTTAAATACTAAAGGATTGTCAAAATTTTACCATTTTACTTAAAAAAAAATTTTTTTTTTTTAATTTAAAAGGTTTATTTCATTCAAAAAAGAAAATAATTCAAAATGTGCATTACATTAAAGGGGTGGTTTTGTCAGAATCCATTTTTTTCAGGCTTTCATAGTTTCTAATAGCCCCTGAGCCTGTCATGTAGGCTAAACATGAAAACTCTCTGTTCCCTGGTTATTTAAAAAAACAAAATTTGTAAGAAATTAAACTTCAAAATGCAGATCTGCATTTATGCACGGTTTGACGTCACAACGTGTAATCGCTGAGATGGTAACACCTTGCGGTCTGCCCAAATATCTATGCGCCCAACTGCTAGCTTTTTTTTTTCATAATTCAACATGGCGGAGCACAGACGGGCTTGTGTTATTTGCGGAGATCAAACCTCACGAAACAAAACTGATACTTAATGTTTATATATATAAAAATAAATCACATAGCTATACCTGGTGTGTGGCGTAGCAGCATTGTAACACTGTCTGCAAATCTGGAGGTTCTGAGTTCGGACCCCAGAGCTGTCTTTATTAACTTATTATTTATTTTTTCTGCGTGGACGTTAATAAATTCTGTAGGTGCAGCTATTGGCTAACTTTGTATTATATTTTGACTAATCTTGGCGAAATTAGAACTTATTCTGAGTTATATTGGTTAAGACACACAAAGTACTGAGCAGTGTGTGTGTGCGTGAGGTGAGCAGACAGTGGCCGGCATCTGAGTAAGGCGACCGGCGGAATTTCAGTTTCGCTTCTCGTTGGTGGAAAACACAGCTGACTTTGGGCCGAAGGAGTTATGCAGGACATGGGAAGAGTCAGCCTGCGTGTTGAGCCTTGGTATACAGAAGGCGGACTCAGAGTTCGGTGTGGACAGCAGCCTGCTTGCGGGGAGCGAACGGTTGTTTGCTCGAGGCTGGCTGAGCTTTTTTCAGGAGAAAATGTAAATTCAATTGTGAGTATTACCCCTCTGAATCATTCATTGACAAACGCTGAGGAAGTGGTTCTAATTTATCCTTCGACCGTAACTTTATCCACATAAAGCCTAGCTGCCATGTTTACCATCACATTTAGTATCAAATACCTACAGCCAATCAGAAGCGAGTGCTGTGCTGTGAATACTAATGAGAATCCTGCTGTTTCAAATTCAGGTGTCAGATGGGAAACTTCTAAAGCTTATATTATAAGCATCAAAGCTTCTTTCTTTATAAAAATTACACAGATAGCATTGAATTACACTAGAGAACAATGCAAAACTATAAAATAACCCAGAAAACCACACCTTTAAATAAATTAGAATGAAAACTAATAAAATAGCAACTAATAAAAAAATTTACCCTTTACTGAAGTCCTTTAGGGAAATACAGATTTTGTCTCATGCAGACTGGGATTCAAACCCAGGTCTCCCACGTGTCTTTACCTCTAAGCCACAGTTCTGCTGTTTTGTATTGTTCTGTTTTGGCACATGGACATTACATGTCACGGAACGTGAGTCAAGACTGCCACCATGTTTACCTAATCTGCGTCGCTTATGATTTTTGTGAGCCAATTCAGTTTAAGAATATTCTTACATGTAAACTGAAATAAAATCATATTTTTTACTGGCCAGTCAAGGCTCCTAGGTTCAAGCCATATCTAGGCTGTGCATTAATCCGGGCCTGATGATAAATAACTCTAGCCTGGTAAACCAGAGACTATAATGTGAATAAATAAAGTCTGCAGAGCAGAACTGACGGTCTAGTATACTAGGCTAAAATAACTCAAGATACCTCTAAAAATGTGTCCCTCTCACTTCTGAGACGATGGTTTCGCCCTTGCCTGTCTGGCATATCTGTGTGATTGCGCGTATCTTATAAAGATGGCTGTGTGTGGGGGGGGGGGG